>JAAIXI010000236.1:8850140-8881103 GCA_013403645.1 Heliconius nattereri
GCTACATCCCGCCTGGGGAGCATAGGCACTGATTAAGTTTGTGATGACGCCCTCAATCAGTACCCTCACTCGCATCAAGCGGTCGGAGCGACGGTCAACTTCAAGGAGCCCATTCTGAAGCTCTTCAGAAAGCACTACCGCCACACCGTTTCTACCTGAAGGTGACCCAGTGTATATAAGCCGGTAACCCTGTCCGATGTTACAGGACTTATTGCCCTTCCAGCGAGTTTCCCGGAGGAAAGCACACTGGACCCGAGGTCTCATTAGTACATCTGCAAGTTCCCTGCATCGTCCGGTTAGAGAGCCAATATTCCACGTTGCAAAGCGGAGTGTCCGTCTGAGTACTCGCGCCTTTAGCCGTGCCCGTACGTGACACGGTAGCCCTTCCCCACTTGTCGCAGGTGTAGGGCGATATGCCTGCGTGTTGTTTAGCGGCGACGCCCTAGCCGTACCTAATTTCTTTCTGTGACTTTTCATTATGTCGGCGGATGGCGGTTTTTAACATGGAGCGACTGCCGTCTGAGCACTAAAACCCCTTTTTGGGGAAGAACCGATGGGAGAGGAAAATAGAAGGGGTAGGATAGGTAAAAGAAGAAGGGAGCTAAGGAAAGGTGGGGGAAGGGGGGGAAGGACACCATTCTTACGGACTGGATGAGGATATAAGAGTGGCGGCTCGAGGATCCGGGGTCGCGTATCGGTATGCCACAAACCAATATCGGACAGATATTAGTCTGGACACCCTCTGGACTGGGTCTTCTGGTATATATATACTAGCGGACGCACGCAGTTTGGCTTGCTTATTTAGGGGTGAATTCTAATAAACCACGAAAAATGTGTTTAATGAAATATTCTTAAGACTCTAAATTTCAAATTTTATAAAAATCGATTTAAAGATTTTTCCATAAAAACTTTCAAGCCCTTATTTGCACTCTTAGGGGGTGAATTCTAGAAAACCATGAAATACACATTCAATTAAATATTTTTAAGAGTCTAAATTTCAAATTTTAAAAAAATCTGTGACGATTTAAAGATTTTTTCATATAAATTTTCAACCCCTTATTTGCACCCTTAGTGGGTGAATTCTGGAAAACCTAACACATGTGCAATTAAATATTTTTAAGAGTCTAAATTTCAAATTTTATAAAAATCGGGGCCGAATTAATTTTTTTTTATACAAACTTTTAACCCCTATTTCACCCCTTTAGGGTTAACATTTTTTAAAATCCCTTCTTAGTGGATGTTCAGATTACGAAAGTAAACATCTGTCCAAATTTCACGTTTCTACGCACAGCGGTTACGGCTGTGCGTGCGTCTTATCTCAGTCAGTGAGGACAAGTCCTTTTATATATACAGATATTTGACTTATGGCAGAATATATATTATGATCGGATTTAATATTTGAATAACGTAATGTGAAGTTAAGTTAAGTAAAGTGAAGTTAAGTTTCACAAACATTTTCTGTTCCGACATCTCTAGAAATAATATATTTAGCAAAATTAATTAATTTTTCTTTTATTATTTTTCTTCCTAATAAATAAATAATTTATTATTAGTTGAATAGATTGTAGCGATATTTATTTGCTTAATTAATAATAAACTCTATTTGAATACTATAAATATTTTCTCTATACACCATTTGAAATCAAGATTATACATTATATTTAAGTCTCAATATTTCCACGATACTGCACTTTAATTTTGGCTTAAAAATAAATGTTCTATTAATTATTTTAAGTGGGAAACGGAAGTGTCTTCGTGGAGAACGCGATGTCTCAACACTAGGTTTTCAAACTCTCTTGCTCATTTAGCTTTTTGCCGCTTTAGAATCTCGGGTCTTTGGAAGAGATTTTCTTTCCTATTCTTATTCTTTTGTATCCCGCATACAACAGGATATAATGTGAAGATTAAAAAATGACTTCGAGCTGCATTGTCTCTAGTGTGGCAAAAATGCGTATATAATTATTTCCATTTACTCTACATCAGTAACGTAATGTTTGATATTAAAAATTACATTACCGATACCGAACAGGTCAATTGATTACTTGTAGTATATCATAAATTATAATAACGGACAGCTACTCGATTTTTTTTGTCTTATCTTTTATTAGAATTAAACGAATTAAACTGTTTGTTTTTTAAAATTTTCAATATAAATACAAAACTGAACTGAACTGGATAAAAAAAGAGCGCAATTATAACTTACAACACTTCTTATGACAATTAAATTACATATAATTACGAAAAAAATTATAAACCAGGTTCCGAAAAATACAATATATATTTTTATTTAAAATTTNATATATTTAGCAAAATTAATTAATTTTTCTTTCATTATTTTTCTTCCTAACAAATAAATAATTTATCAAGATATTTATCAATATATCAAGATTATACATTATATTTAAGTCTCAATATTTCCACGATACTGCACTTTAATTTTGGTTTAAAAATAAATGTTCTATTAATTATTTTAAGTGGGAAACGGAAGTGTCTTCATGGAGAACGCGATGTCTCAACACTAGGTTCTCAAACTCTCTTGCTCATTTTGCTTTTTGCCGCTTTAGGATCTCGGGTCTTTGGAAGAGATTTTCTTTCCTATTCTTATTCTGTTGTATCCCGCATACAGCAGGATATAATGTGAAGATTAAAAAATGACTTCGAGCTGCATTGTCCCAAGTGTGGCACAAATGCGTATATAATTATTTCCATTTACTCTACATCAGTAACGTAATGTTAGATATTAAAAATTACATTACCGATACAGAACAGGTCAATTGATTACTTGTAGTATATCATAAATTATAATAACGGACAGCTACTCGATTTTTTTTGTCTTATCTATTATTACAATTAAACGAATTGAACTGTTTGTTTTTTAAAATTTTCTATATAAATACAAAACTGAACTGAACTGGATAAAAAAAGAGCGCAATTATAACTTACAACACTTCTTATGACAATTAAATTACATATAATTACGAAAAAAATTATAAACCAGGTTCCGAAAAATACAATATATATTTTTATTTAAAATTTTTAGTCTAATACTCTTTAAAAAAATTTAAAGAGGAATAAATTTTACATTTTTTAAATGTTAAGGACCGTATCCAAAACTGTACTTGTTAAATTTGCAGTTTAGACACAGATCTTTGTGAAGAGTAAAGATTTTATTATTAACTTTCTATCCAAGTCGAGACATTGATGGTTGATTGTATCTAAAAAATTGGAAAATCACGCTTACAACATAAGAAGTTTACTAAGGTAAAGCCACGAAAATGGCGAGATGAAAATGTTTTTGAATAAAATTGCTTTTCTATGTAGGAATTGAACCCACATAGTGTGCAGTCAGAAATGTCACGCCACAATGATCTCATATTAAAACAGCTGTTTCACAAGTCTAATACGGAGAGAAAATATGTATATGATTATATTGTATGTAGTTAAAGTTTTCACAGTTTTCGCTTTGTAAACCTATAAGATAGGTTTATTCTAAACACTGATCTAAGTTATAATGTAATATGTGTATATACGACGGTATATTGTTTGCTTTCTGTTTTCAAACGCGAAGAGAAGCTGTAGTTATATTTCAATAATAGAAACAATAGACAACTGAAATGGAAATGGGCAGGACACCTAACAAGAAATAACACGGAAAAATGGACGAACAAAGTAACGGAATGGTGTGCTAGATAAAGAAAGAGAAGAAAAGGCAGGCACTATCGAAGATGGGAGGATGATATCAAGAAGGTGGCAGGATCATGTTGGACGAGGATAGCAAAGGATAGATCATTGTGGAAAACACTTGGGGAGGCCTATGGCAAAGAGCAAGACAATCACGAAACCGGTGTCTAAATAAAAAGAAATATCAATAAATAAAAAAAAAACATTGCTTTACAGTAGTTATAAGATGAAATGTAACATCTAAGATTGTTAATAAAGGCTTTTATTATTATTATTAATAGAAACAATGAAGTCTTCAATCAAAACATATTTTGGAAGTAGCTTATGGATTTATCGTTATCGTTGCCCTAAAACACTAATTTGTTTACTTTGATAATAAGCAACTAAGCAAAGTAGCGGGGAACTACCAGTTTTTTGGAGCGCAACGTGTGCAACACACTCGGGTTCATATTCGGACGATGCAACGTCAACAGAGGGTGCATCTGCTCTAACTTTTAATTAAATGAACTAGTTATAGAATATTTTTAAGAAATAGTAATTTAGGAAACTTGTTTAACTGTGATTTAATAAATATTTTAAGCACTACGTTTTTTGTTTATTATTCTTATATTATACTTTTTTGTTTATTATTTTTATATTATACTGAAATTTTACTATATTTAAATAGGCGGTATTTAATTATTTTGCAGTTTAAGTGAATCAAATTTTAAACGATTTAAATCTTATAAAGAAAAATAAGAGCTATATTCATTATTTTGTGATTCTCTCCTCAAAGGCCTGATTAAATCTTTCAAAGCTTATTGGATTATATAGGAATAAATTAGAAATACATAGTATTTTTTTATTGAACCTGTATTCCGCATATAGCATGGTAGGCAGAAGGAACCTAGTGTTGAGACACTCCGTTCTCCGCCAACTCGACGCCACGCTTTTTGTCTTGGTGCCAGAGCAAATAAATTTAAATATAAATAATTCATTCACCCGAGTGGGAAATTAAACCACACGCCGTAACGGCAAATAATAAATATTATTTAGTTAAGCCTACGAACAACAGCCTCAAATTGAATGCTTGACGAGTAGATATGATTCTAATTAATAATAATATAATTTGGCATAGAAGTTAAATAAGGTAAATAAAATAAGAATACTAAATGTATCTTTGGTATTTTTTCTCCATCTATATTAGAACAACCTTTCAAAATTGAGTTTATGTAAACTTTAAAGGTTGGAGGAGGTACACGGGGTCCTAGTCGGCGGTAATTACTTACCACCAGGTGACCCGAACGTTCCTTTGCCTAGTCTATCCCATATAAAAAGAAAAATTAGTCAGTCATCAAAAGATTCTTCATTTTTCCCATAAATAAAGGATTCACAACAAAAATATATATATATATATATATATTAATGATATCACGGTTTGGGAGTGAAATGTTCGCTCCACTCTGTTTAAAAGTATCATTGTCATTAATAATTAAGTGTAAATTTGTAAAATAAGTACCACTGACTTCGCCAACCGGTTCGCCAGAAAAAGACAAAATATAAAGTATTGTAGATATAATAAAAAAAAAATATTGCGTTATCTCTAGTTTCCTAAAATTTCATAGTGTATTATAATATTTATTAAATCACTAGCGGCCCGCCCCGCCCGTGGCTTTGCCCGCTTGAACTACATGATTATAATTAATTTAATAAACATAATTGACTGACAGTTAAATGTGTTGATGTCAATGAATAATTTAATTTAATACATACTCTAAATGTTTTGGATTTTTTTTAGGAGAGACCATAAATAACCAATTTACCATTTTCTTTTCATGGTGGTACCGAACTAATCATAATTTTTAACAACACAAAACCGACTTCCACTTGATCCCATATTGTAACGTAACAAACTCTTTTCAAACTACCCTTTAACTAACCTCCAATAGAAAAATAATAATCGTAGTCTGTTGGCGTGATATTGAGTTATTCGTCCATTTGTCGCGCACATACTTAATACAAGACGGATATGACTTAAGACTTATGTGATTTTCTGATGGATATCATTGTCAGAAAAAGACCAATTTAAAATGAAAACACACGGGAAGCCTGGTGCTGCCTGTGTGGTTCAAATGAAAAACAATCACATCTCATCATATATGCGTGATAAAGCATGATGAAAGTTCTATTATATCATTACGTACAGCGATTTTTTTGACTATGATTTTTTTCTATTTTTACTTTGATTTAATAAAATAAATATTAAGATTTAAAGTATCAAATAAGGTATGTATCGCAACTAGCATCGGTCTCACGCAAGACCCGCCGCGCCACAAACTGTTGTCACACCTGCACTGTTTATAAATGCACTCAAATATTAAACTCAGCTTACGTGTCAATAAAAAAACTTAATTTTAAAATAAGAAATTGTAATAAGTATAAAAGTTTTATTAAATCACAGATATTTTACAATTGCCTTAATATTTAGTATCTTAAAGTATGCTCTCTTTAAAGTACGTTATTACTAATTAATTAAAAGTTAGAGCAGATGCACACTCTGTTGACGTTGCATCGTCCGAATATGAACCCGAGTGCGTTGCACACGTTGCGGCACATGGCGGCCGTGCAGACCAGGTTGCTGCGCGGAGGACCCATTAAAGCCTCTTCCGGGCTAAGTATCACTGGTGCTTTGTCTGGGTTTTGGATGAATAATATATCTGTAAAACAATTTTTTATTAATAATAATAACAAAGCGACTAATCAAGCGACTTTTAGGCATCTCAATGCCTTGTATCGTCTATTCGATAATTTGAACCAGCTTTATTTACGTCGTGAATCTCAGAATGCAAAGCGCGGCGTTGAGTTATGCCCTTCGACACGCAATGCCTGCAAAATTTGGCAGAAAGTGGGGAACGGAGTGTCTTAACCCTAGGTTCCCTTTGCTTATCCCGCTGTGTGCGGGATACAGCGTGAAGCTGAATCGCAGATTAAATTAGTCAGTCAGTCAACGCTTTTTTTTGACAAGTTGTTATGCTTATATACATAAAATGGCATTTTTTATTGTTTCATAAAAGGTACTTACCAGGTCGAACAATATTCTCCTCACACATGACTGCTTCTACCAACAGCAGAGCTACTATGATAGCAGAAATGAAATAGAACACTTTAGTTGCCATTTTGTGGTTTGGAATTAAGTCTTTCAACTGATATTACTAAACACATATCGTTGATATTTATACAAAAATGAATGACAGATAAGAAATTAAAAGTAGGTAAACTAATCAATACCCCCTTGAGTTATCACTTCCCCTAAATTTTTATCTAATTATTCATTATTTAAAATTATCATTTATTTGGGTTTTGTTTGATTAAAATTAATATTTTTATTATTTATATTGAAAGGTCAATTACATTTTACAAATATGCAAGAATTTTATTTAGTTTAACACTAAACTAAGTTAAATTAGTAGAGCATTTGAACAAAAAATAAATGTTCATTATATGCACACCGTTCGTTTACACAAAGCATAGCGAAGCGAAATTACTCATCGTAAAGATGTGACGAAAATCTATTTTATAAAATATATAATATTTTTTATTTATTATATTTAATTTAATTTTACTCTTATTAAAATTTATTATACGACATTTGACAAAATTTATTATACGTGCAATGGAAAAAATATGAGCATTCTGCAGAAAGAGTTCTCTATATATATTTTTATTTTAGCTGTGTTGAATGAAAGCAGCAATGTTCTTTTCTATATATAAATATTAAACTATATATATAAATATTATAAATATTTTATAATAGTAAGATTTACCCAGGTTTTGCCGAATTTTCTTTAATGTAACCCATACATGATTTTATTTAATCCATAGCTTTGCCACGATACTTTTTGTTTAAAAATATAGGTGCTGTAAAATGTGCTACTATTTTATATTATCTTACTATACTATAGAAGTATAATACAGAACGTGCCTAAACTTCTATTTACTAGAAGTTGGCCCTGAACTATGGCATGTTTACTCAAGATTTTTTCGTATAAAAAAAGTAACATCCGTAATTTCTCAAGAGACGGTCGTACGTGAAATTTCTTTTAAAAACATGATTGTCCAAATCTGGCATTTTCTTGGTGATTTTGAATGCTTTCAAGATTGATACATTTTCTTTCTATTCCTTGAAGCCTTCGACATTTTCATTTCTACTATTTCTTACTACAATTTTATCAGTATATAATATAGGCAATAGTTAATGTAATTACTATGTCAATATAATGATTAGATATAACTAACTTATCCAATTGATTTTAATTATAAAACTTTAATTAATCACTTGTAGTATATCATACATGATAACAAAGAACAACCACTCGAAATCTTTTGTCTTATCAAAATAATACAATTTTTTTTTATTTTTTTTTAAATTATACACAGAATTAGGTGGAAAGGGAGACCTGGATTGACCTTCGAGAATACAGTATCGTTAATACCCGAGGAAGGCCACGTGACATGCAAGGAGAGTTTAATGACAGAGGTCGATAAATGATTTTCTTATGAATTTATACACTGTGCCACAATATAAAAAATGAGATAATTATGATAGATACAGATTTATAAAGCAATAATTATTATTTTGAAAGGAAGTATCATTTCTAAAATTCTAATAAAATGTACATTTCAATAAAAATAACTTAAAATTTTATAAGTCCATCTTCTATTGCAATAAAATAAAAAATCTATCGTGACCACTTATTTTTGTCGTAGACATGTGCATTGAATATAGACAAAATAGTGGAAACAAACAGAGAGAATTTTCTCTCTGTTAAATTTATAACTTACATATTGATGTAAGTAATGTTTTCTAAAGCCACGCTCCTATATTCGTAAAATTAAAAAGTTGGATTCTTCCTAAATAATGATATTGAAATATAAAGACGTTCGTTAATTAATTATAAATTTTATGCTTAGTGTATTATTTGTTTTGCTTCTTCGAATGTCTTGATAAGTTGTAATTAGGTTTCAATCATAAAAATAACAAAGACTTCGAATCAAAACACATCTTGGAAGTAGCTTTATCTTTATCTTTGCCCTAAAACACTAATTTGTTTACTTCGATAACCATCTACTATACAATGCAAGGGCCAGTACCGTTTTTTGGAGCAATCTTATCTTAAGCATTTTCAATATAAATACTAGGCAACCGATTTTAAAATTATAATTGAAAACTCAACGCTCAAGTAAAAAATGGCTTCCAAAATTTTTGTTCTTTTTATCCTTATGTCAGTTGTACTCTTTATACAAGCTGCACCAAGTGTTTCTTTGAGCGAAGAAGACTCAGGTAAATTCCAGTTTTAGTTTTTGTATTATTAACAGCTTTGAGTACATAAAATTAGCTTATACATTATAGATATTGGGATATAAAAATTGGGTGAAAAATGGTGAAGGGAGTGTTTTTTTTGTCTGTTTTTATTCAAGCCAATAATTCTTGAGATAAGCGCGTTCAATCACACAAAATTCAGCTCTATTATATTAATATGGGTATTTTTATTTATAAAAAAATATATTTATGTACTAATTTTAACGTGTGCTTTTTTTGTAATTACATAATTGTGTGACATTTGTGAAAATGAGCCAAAAATCTTTTGATTTTTGAAAATCCATTTACTAAGTAAATCCGAAAATAAGTCTTTAATTAAATATTAATCTTGCCGCATCATATTGAGAAATAATAGATATACAGAGATACGTCAAGGAGGCGTCACTTTGCATGATGAGTAAACGTCCAGCAGCAGTCGATTCATAATATTTCTTAGATTTTTGATTTCTTTCCATGTATCACTGATACTTTAGTACATCACTACTGTACTCAATAATCAATTTTGGAGGTCCTTATAAAAAAAGGTAAACATGTATACATTAGAATGCTGCGTCTTATTTTGCTTTGTTGAATGACAGAAGTCGACGTTGAGTTTTATCAGACCATATTTTAATTATTTTCTCTCTTACAGATATCCTCTTCATACAAAACCCTGACTCGTTCCCGGTGATCCTGAGTCCAGCTGACCTGCCATCAGTCGCCGAGCGCAGCAACCTGGTCTGCACGGCCGCCATGTGCCGCAACGTGTGCAACGCACTCGGGTTTATATTCGGACGCTGCAACGTCAACAGAGTGTGCATCTGCTCTAACTTCTAATTAAATGAACAGAATAGTTGTAGGAGAATATATTTGAATACTTTAAGAAACTAGATATTTAAGTAATTGTAAAAACATTTAACTGTGATTTAATAAATTGTATATATCTATTTACAAGACCTTGTATTGTTTTAAAATGAGACTTGTATGTTTTTCGTTTTATTTGTGTGACAAAAAATAATTGTAAATACTTATTAAATAAAACGAAATGTAATCCCAGGTAATTTATTTCATACAATATTTTTGGTAAAAAATTATGAATAATTAATGCTCATCTTTTGATTGCGGTTACATACAAGTTTATTTTTTCTGTGCTCTAAGGAACAATGACAAAAACAATTTTATGTCTACTAAGGGAAAAGGGTGTGAACTGACAACCGATCCTATGAAGGTCCCTGTTTTTTTTTTTTAGGTATGGATCCCTAAAAAAATATCATTGTATTCTTGTTAATATACAAGAATATATATTGATAAACTATTAGTTTCTTTTATATAGGGGAGAGCGGGGCTAAAAGTTATCGAGGTAAGTTGTTTCGATGGAAATAATTGCGCGGGGAAAAGTGATAGGAATATTTAGTAAACATATAGTGAAATGCAATGTGATAGCGCACCCATGTCCAGCATATTGAACAATCCAGTGGCACCCGAAACCAATGGAATAGCACACGGGTGTCGCTGGTGCACGATTGTAAATATTTTCGCATTTGATATTTTTTGTCTATCTCACAAATTTTGACGATTAGCCTCGAGTATGTTAGTGTTTTTTTACATATATTATCTACTATTTCGGAACACTATTTGTAAATTATTTATGTTTAATTTAACTTTTTTTCAACACGTGTTTTTGGGGCTAGATGTTCCCTTTTTTTGGGGCATGTTGTGACCTCGGAAAAACTTTCGCCACTTCATTTGTACCAATAATGGGATGTAAATATTGTAACTTTTCATACTAAACAATATTGTAATTTAGTAGCATGCGGACTTATGCTCGAAAATCAACTCGAGGTTATGTGTCATATGAGTTGATGCAAAAAGCAGGGGATGTAGTTTTCAAAGGTTGCAGGAATAAGATAAAAACTGTTACCAAAGAATTACATATACATATTGAGCGCGAAAAGCTAAAGCTATAAAATCTTTGTTTATTATTTTGGTTTAACAAAATCAAAATAAGTTTTATTTTATGTAAAATTCTCTTTTACTTTTTAGTTTGTTGTTTTTCGGCTCGGTTTTTTTGTTCAATATAAATTATTTTTACGATTTTAAGTGATAAGTAACCTTAAAAGTATACTTCTTAAACGAGTGTTGGTTGTGGTGGTAGTGGTTGTTAACGAGTGGCATCCGTTGTGATATATAAAACTTGACTCAATTAGGTATTATTTTGTGGAAACTAACATTTTGGTATATTGACACGAAAATACATAAAAAATATTCAGGCGAATTGGGAATCTCTCCCTTTTTTGAAGTCGGTTGAAAATGAAAATATCTTTTTTGAGGTTGGTTGAAAAGAAATGCAACGATGGGGAATCTTACTTCTGACAATAATTTTAACAAAGTTTTCCCTTGTAACTATTCCAGTAGGTATAATTAAAATTTACCAAAATAAAAACAATTTTTCTTCATTTTGACCGGATTTTATAATCGGAACCTAACCAAACTTTCATCAAACTATCCTTAAAGCGTATCCTTTCAAATAAGAAAAGAATCATTGGAATCAGTTGGCGTGATATTGAGTTATTCGTCATTTTGTCGCACACGTACCAATACAAATTTAATACTTATGTGATTTTCTCATAGATACCATTGTCAAAAATAGACCAAAAAAATTGGTATCCACATGGGAAGCACTACCTTTCAACAAAAAAAATCATCAAAATCGGTTCACCTAATCAAAAGTTATGAAGTAACATACATTAAAAGAAACAGTCGAATTGATAATCTCCTTTTCTTACAGAAGTCGGTTAAAAAAGATTTGCTTTTGCGCCTGGTGATTATTATGATACTGTTGATTATTCCTTAAATAAACAGGCTCTGTTCGATTATTTATTGTTTTTTATTTTGCAAATAATAGCTTATGAATATGGTAACAATTTACCCCGGCCTGTTAACAACTTGCCCCAAGTCGGGGTAAGTTGTTACTTTTCGACTTCAGTCATAAAAAAAATTATAATAAAAAAGTCTTACAAAGAATACTCCAAATTACTGCTTTAGTTGCAAGTCTAGATATGTAAGTTGAATTTCATTATATTGTATAAATACTGAAATCAAGCATTCGTAGCAATATTTGAGGGTAAAAAAAAATCTGAACTTTTGGCCCCGCTCTCCCCTAATATTTCTCTGATAATAAATAAAGAATCAGTTACGAAATAGTGCAAATACTGAAAATTTAAGTCCTACCACAAAAACATTAATTTTCTTTTGCGATTCGAAAATACAATTTATATCCACGATATACACTCAATATCCAATACGAATGGTGAGTGTAATGGAACGTTAATATTATTCTTCATTTAAAATAGAATTTAAATTACGTAGTCGTAACTATTGCAGTAGAAACTGAAATAATATTTAGCTTTTTATAAATAAAATTTAATCTAAGTACAAAATGCTGTTGATATTATAACATAGTTTTGTATATCAGTTATCTTTACCAATTTCATAAAAAATTGCGAGAGTAATTTTTATTTTGTAAAATAATTACACAATCATAATTCATAAGTGACAAATATTCCATATCTATCTATCTCTGCTGCTGAGCCACGATGCCACAGTGTCTGACTATAGGCGCGACGAACGTGAGTTCGATTCGCACTCTGAGGGATGAACTATTTTTATTTTCTCACTCTGCTAACAAGACAAAGCAGTCAGCCACTCAACAGGAAATGGCTGATGAGGAAGAGTGTCTTGTCCTCTCCTTATTCTACCTAATGCGAGATTACGGGAGAGTAAAAAAATACAATTTTTTTTCGTATACCACTACTTCATTACATAATTCAGTCAAATATGTAGATACATAAAGGTGATTGTTGATCGCCGCGAGTCCTTGGAGGACTGGTTGACCCGCTGTTCTGGTTTTTGGTGTATCCTGTAAATGTTTTAGTCAGTACGTATCACCAAATCAAATTGTCATAAATGCATATACGTGCAACGTTGCATTGCGAATGTATGAATGTTGGCACAGGCGAGTGATGCGTTCGGAACTAGCGCGACACTTGTATTTCAGTAACGTCAGTACAAACTTTTACAATAAGTCAGTGTGGATTGTCATTAATTTGCATCGTCTAACCAAATCTGAGCTAATGAGCAAATTTCTCTGGCTGATGTGAGATTTTATTTTCTTGTTTAAATGCTCTATTAATATTAAAGAGATGTTAAAAAAAAAATTTTTTTTTCAAACAAAACTATAATTTAAAATAATAAATAGTAAGCTAAAAATTACAAAAAGTGAAGGCAGGCGAGTGAAGGTATTGATTCGTTTAACTATTTTTAATTTATTATCTGTCATTTTTGTGTAAATATCTATTTCTTGCTCAGTAATCGCAGTTGAATAATTAAATTACGTGTGAAGAAAATATTGCTCGACCTAGTAAGTATCTTTTAAGAAACATTTTAAAGTTCAATTAGTTATATACACACGAATATGCGTGTTTCAATAAATTGTAAAAAATTGTAAAATGTACTTTATATCTGTCATTTTTTTTAAATTTATTTTTGTTTCATATATTCATCCAAAATCTAGAAAAAATGGCAGTGATGCCTAGGTTGGAGGTAGAATTAATGGACTACAAGAACGTATGCATCTACTCCAACTCTTAAAAAAAAAGTATACTTTTAAGAGAAATAAATCTAGTGTTAAGACACTCCGTTCCCCGCTTTCTGCCGAAAGCCGGAGGCATTGTGTGTTGAGTGGCCGAACCCAACGCCTCTCTTTTGCCTCTACACCAGAGCGAAGAAATGGAAATATAAACGTAAATAAATATTTCACTTCCTCGAGTGGGGATGGAACCCACAACCGTCACGTTACAGTCACACCTTTGTGCCGCTGCGCCACGACGGCCTCCTTGTATTAATATTATAAATTGAACAAACTTTACAAATTTAGGAAATTGTACGAAGATTTTTTACAATTTCCTTAATTTATTGAATTATTTCAGAGGGTTGGTGTATGCAGACCTAAAATTGCAAAGTCAACGATTCATATTCTAATATTATTTTTTATTACTTTAGTATTATTTACTGTTTTATTATAACAATTATAAATAAATTTTATTAAAAAAATACCATTTCAAAAATGAATAGCGGAAAACCACGTAATATTTCGAATAAAAAATTCTAGATTAAAATAATACAAGGCATTGTAAAGGAGTATAAACAATTTACTAAATCACAGTTCCTTTTTTCTTAATATCTAAAGTTTCTTAAAGTATTAAAGAGTATTTTTTTTACTCGTAAAATTATGCTAATATTCATACATTCAATAATTAGAAGTTAGAGCAGATGCACACTCTGTTGACGTTGCATCGTCCGAATATGAACCCGAGTGCGTTGCACACGTTGCGGCACATGGCGGCCGTGCAGACCAGGTTGCTGCGCTCGGCGACTGATGGCAGGTCAGCTGGACTCAGGATCACCGGGAACGAGTCAGGGTTTTGTATGAAGAGGATATCTGTAAAATAAAAATTAAATTGAATCGCAGGAAATTTAACGTTGCGAAGGGAAAAGAAAATGCATAAATAGCTAAAGGAATATTCGATATTCTTCGATGTAGTAAGCTATAGCGAGATGCTAGTCTTGTTTTAATTATTTAAAAAAAAACTGAAACTTACCTGATTCTTCAACACCCAAAGAAGGACTTGGTGCAGCCTGTACAAAGACTACAACTGACAAGAGGGCGAAAAGTACGAAAATTTTAGAAGCCATTTTACTGCTTTAGCGTTAAGATTGCGATTGTAGTTTTAAAATTAATTACGTATATTTATATTGATTTTTTTATGATAAGAATGCTCCAAAAAACTGGTAGTTCCCCGTTACTTATTATTAAAGTAAACAAATTAGTGTTTTAGGGCAACGATAACGATAAATAGATATAAAATATATATAGAGAACTCTTTCTCTGTATAAACTGCAGAGTGCTAATATTTTTACATTGCAAGTGTAATAAATTTTGTATATTTTAATAAGAGTTAAGTTAAATTAAATTTAATAAATAAAAAATATTATATATTTTATAAAATAGATTTTCGTCACATCTTTACGATGAGTAATTTCGCTTCGCTGTGCTTTGTGCAAACGAGCGATGTGCATATAATGACCATTAATTTTTTGGTTCAAATGCTCTACTAATTTAACTTAGTTTAGTGTTAAACTAAATAAAATTCTTGAATATTTGTAAAATGTAATTGACCTTTCAATATAAATAATAAAAATATAAAATTTAATCAAACAAAACCTAAATAAATGATAACTTTAATNTTCTTCGATGTACTAAGCTATAGCAAGATGCTATTCTTATTTTAATTATTTAAAAAAAACTGCAAATTACCTGATTCTTCAACACCCAAAGAAGGACTTGGTGCAGCCTGTACAAAGACTACAACTGACATGAGGGCGAAAAGTACGAAAATTTTAGAAGCCATTTTACTGCTTTAGCGTTAAGATTGCGATTGTAATTTTAAAATTAATTACGTATATTTATATAGATTTTTTTATGATAAGAATGCTCCAAAAAACTGGTAGTTTCCCGTTACTTATTATCAAAGTAAACAAATTAGTGTTTTAGGGCAACGATAAAGATAAGCTACTTCCAAAATATGTTTTGATTCGAAGACTTCAGCTTCTTTATGCGTTTGAAGACAGAAAGCAAATAATATACCGTCGTATATACACATATTACATTATAACTTACATCAGTGTTTAGAATAAACCTATCTTGTAGGTTTACATAGCGAAAACTGTGAAAACTTTAACTACATACAATATAATCATATACATATTTTCTCTCCGTATTAGATTTGTGAAACAGTGGTTTTAATATGAGATCATTGTAACGTGACATTTCTGACTGCACACTATGTGGGTTCAATTCCTACATAGAAAAGTAATTTTATTCAAAAACATTTTCATCTCGCCGTTTTCGTGGCTTTACATTAGTAAACTTCTTATGTTGTAAGCGTGATTTTCCATTTTTTTAGATACAATCAACCATCAATGTCTCGACTTGGATAAAAAGTTAATAATAAAATCTTTACTCTTTACAAAGATCTGCGTCTAAGCTGCAAATTTTACAAGTACAGTTTTGGATACGGTCCTTAACATTTAAAAAATGTAAAATTTATTCCTCTTGTATAATAAAAGTATATATGAAGTTGTAATTGCGCTCTTTTTTTATCCTGTTCAGGTCTGTATTAATATTGGAAATTAAAAAAACAAACACTTTAATTCTAACGTTTAATTCTAATAAAAGATAAGACAAAAAAAATCGAGTAGCTGTCCGTTATTATAATTTATGATATACTACAAGTAATCAATTGACCTGTTCGGTATCGGTAATGTAATTTTTAATATCAAACATTACGTTACTGATGTAGAGTATATGGAAATAATTATATACGCATTTGTGCCACACTTGGGACAGTGCAGCTCGAAGTCATTTTTTAATCTTCACATTATGTCCAGCTGTATGTGGGATACAAAAGAATAAGAATAGGAAAGAAAATCTCTTCCAAAGACCCGAGATTCTAAAGCGGCAAAAAGCAAAATGAGCAAGAGAGCTTGAGAACCTAGTGTTGAGTCACTGAGTTCTCCATGAAGACACTTCCGTTTCCCACTTCAAATAATTAATAGAACATTTATTTTTAAACCAAAATTAAAGTACAGTATCGTGGAAATATTGAGACTTAAATATAATGTATAATCTTGATTTCAAATGGTGTATAGAGAAAATATTTATAGTATTCAAATATAGTTTATTAACTAAGCAAATTAATATCGCTATAAACAATTTAACTAATAATAAATTATTTATTTATTAGGAAGAAAAATAATGAAAGAAAAATTAATTATGTTTGCTAAATATATTATTTCTAGAGATGTCCGAAAAAAAAATGTTTGTGAAACTTAACTTCACTTTACTTAACTTAACTTCACATTATGTTATTCAAATATTAAATCCAATATAATATATATATATATATATATACATATACATATACATATATATATATATATTTGACTTATGGCAGAATATATATTATGATTGGATTTAATATTTGAATAACATAATGTTAAGTGTTAACATAATGTGAAGTTAAGTTAATAGTTTATAGATATATATATATATATCTGAGGTAAGACGCACGGACAGCCGTAACCGCTGATGGCAGAAACGTGAAATTTGGACAGATATTTACTTTCGTAATCTGGACATCCACTAAGAAGGAAATTTTAACCCTAAAGGAGTGAAATAGGGGTTGATAGTTTGTATGGAAAAAATTTAAATAGGCACCGATTTTTATAAAATTTGAAATTTAGATTTTTAAAAGTATTTAATTGAACACGTGTTTCATCGTTTTCTAGAAACTTCCCCTAAGGGTGCAAATAAGGCGTTGAAAGTTTGTATAAAATTATTTTTAAATCGGCACCAATTATTATAAAGTTTGAAATTCAGACTCTTAAAAGTATTTAATTGAACACATGTTTCATGGTTTTCTAGAATTCAGCCCCTAAGAGTGCAAATAAGGGCGTGAAAGTTTTTATGGAAAAATCTTTAAACCGCCACCGATTTTTATAAAATCTGAAATTTAGAGTCTTAAAAATATTTCATTAAACACATTTTTCGTGGTTTATTAGAATTTACCCCTAAATAAGCAAGCGAAGCGAAGCTGCGTGCGTCCGCTAGTATATATATATATGTGTGTGTGTGTGTGTGTGTGTATGTATATATATATACGGGTGTCTCAGGAGTCAACGATAAGACGAAAACAGGCGAAAGACCAAGTCGTGACAGTTATGAGAAAAATATGAAAAAAAATCTTGGTCATGTATTTTTCATATTATATTGATTTTAAAAAATATCGAAAAAACCGACACCCTGTGATGATTTTTCAAGTCCTAAGATTACAAATATTACTAATTTTTTTTGCCTGTAATGTAATCAGAGTAGCCTTTCTGTGAATTACAGTTTAAGATTGAAACATACCTTCATCAGTTTTCAATAAAACGTCGTGTTTTTGCCAAACATTAAATTCAAAATATTTACTACCTTTTAACGATAATTGTACGGACGAAAGAGTGAACTGGGCACAGTTGTAATTTATATAGAGAAAGAGTTCTCTATATAAAAATATATATAGAGAACTCTTTCTCTGTATAAACTGCAGAGTGCTAATCTTTTTTACATTACAAGTATAATAAATTTTGTATATTTTAATAAGAGTAAAATTAAACTAAATATAATAAATAAAAAATATCATATGTTTTATAAAATATATTTTCGTCACATCTTTACGAAGAGTAATTTCGCTTCGCTATATATATTGTGTAAACGAGCGGTGTGCATATAATGAGCATTTATTTTTTGTTCAAATGCTCTACTAATTTAACTTAGTTTAGTGTTAAACTAAATAAAATTCTTCAATATTTGTAAAATGTAATTGACCTTTCAATACAATTAATAAAAATATTAATTTTTATCAAACGAAACCTAAATAAATGATTATTTTAAATAATGAATTATTAGATAAAAATTTAGGGGAAGTGATAACTCAAGGGGGTATTGATTAGTTTACCTACTTTTCATTTCTTATCTGTCATTCATTTTTGTATAAATATGAACGATTCGTGATAAGTAATATCAGTTGAAAGACTTAATTCCAAACCACAAAATGGCAACTAAAGTTTTCTATTTCATTTCTGCTATCATAGTAGCTCTGCTGTTGGTAGAAGCAGTCATGTGTGAGGAGAATATTGTTCGACCTGGTAAGTACCTTTTATGAAACAATAAAAAATGCCATTTTATGTATATAAGCAAAACAACTTGTCAAAAAAACACGTTGACTGACTGACTAATTTAATCTGCGATTCAGCTTCACGCTATATCCCGCACACAGCGGGGTAAGCAAAGGGTACCTAGTGGTAAGACACTCCGTTCCCCACTTTCTGCCGAATTTTGGAGGCATTGCGTGTCGAGGGGCAGAACTCAACGCCGCGCTTTGTATTCTGAGATTCACGATGTAAATAAAGCTTGTCCAAATTATCGAAAAGACGATACACGGCATTGAGATGCCTAAAAGTCGCTTGATTAGTCGCTTTGTTATTATTATTAATAAAAAATTGTTTTACAGATATATTATTCATCCAAAACCCAGACAAAGCACCAGTGATACTTAGCCCGGAAGAGGCTTTAATGGGTCCTCCGCGCAGCAACCTGGTCTGCACGGCCGCCATGTGCCGCAACGTGTGCAACGCACTCGGGTTCATATTCGGACGATGCAACGTCAACAGAGTGTGTATCTGCTCTAACTTTTAATTAATTAGTAATAACGTACTTTAAAGAGAGCATACTTTAAGATACTAGATATTAAGGCAATTGTAAAAAAAATATCTGTGATTTAATAAAACTTTTATACTTATTACAATTTCTTATTTTAAAATTAAGTTTTTTTATTGACGCGTAAGCTGAGTTTAATATTTGAGTGCATTTATAAACAGTGCAGGTGTGACAACAGTTTGTGGCGCGGCGGGTTTGCGTGAAACCGTTGCTAGTTGCGATACATACCTTATTTGATACTATTTTTTTAAATCAAAGAAAAAAATCGTAGTCCCAACGCTGTACATAATGATTTAATAGAACTTTCATCATGCTGTATCACGCATATATGATGAGATGTGATTGTTTTTCATTCGAAAGCTGTTGCTTCCTGTGTAGTTTCATTTTAAATTGGTCTATTTCTGAAAATGATATCCACCAAAAAATCACATAAGTCTTAACTCATATCCTTCTTGTATTAAGTATGTGCGCGACAAATGGACGACTAACTCAATATCTCGCCAACGGACTTCGATTATTATTTTTATTGGAGGTTAGTTAAAGGGTAGTTTGAGAAGAGTTTGTTACGTTCCAATATGGGATCAAGTGGAAATCGGTTTTGTTTTGTTAAAAATTATGATTAGTTCGGTACAACCATGAAAAGAAAATGGTAAATTGGTTCTTTCTGGTCACTCCTTAAGAAAATCCAAAACATTTAGAGTATGTAATAAATTAAATTATTCATTGACATCAACACATTTAACTGTCAGTCAATTATGTTTATTAAATGAATTATAATCATGTAGTTCAGGCCACGGGCGCGCCGCTAGTGATTTAATAAATATTACAATACACTATGAAATTTTAGGAAACTAGAGATAACGCAATATTTTTTTTTATTACACTTTGTCCTTTCCTGATAAGAACCAGCGGACGAAACTCAGTGGTTCTTATTTTACAAATTTACACTTAATTATTAATCACAATGATACTTTTAAACAGAGTGGAGCGAGCATTTCACTCCCAAACCGTGATATCATTAATATATATATATATTTTTTGTGAGTCTTTTATTTAAGGGAAAAATGAAGAATCTTTTGATGACTGACTAATTTTTCTTCTTATATAGGATAGACTAGGCAAACGAACATTCGGGTCACCTGGTGGTAAGTAATTACCGCCGACTACGACCCCGTGTACCACCTAATGCGTTGTCAACCTTTAAAGTTTACATAAACTCAATTTGGAAAGGTTGCTCTAATATAGATGGAGAAAAAATTCCAAAGATAAATTTAGTATTCTTATTTTATTTACCTTATTTTACTTCTATGCCCAATTATATTATTATTAATTAGGATCTTATCTACTCGTCAAGCATTCAATTTGAGGCTGTTGTTCGTAGGCTTAACTAAATAATATTTATTTTTTGCCGTTGCGGCGTGTGGGTTCCATTCCCACTCGCGTGAATGATTTATTTATATTTAAATTTATTTGCTCTGTTACCAAGACAAAAAGCGTGGCGTCGAGTTAGCGGAGAACGGAGTGTCTCAACACTTGGTTCCCTCTGCCTACCATGCTATATGCGGAATACAGCTTCAATAAAAAAATACTATTTATTTCTAATTTATTCCTATATATAATCCAATAAGCTTTGAAATATTTAATCAGGAGGTGGAGAGAACAAAATAATGAATTTAGCTCTTATTTTTCTTTATAAGTTTTAAATCGTTTAAAATTTGATTCACTTAAAGTGCAAAATAATTAAATACCGCCTATTTAAATATAGTAAAATTTCAGAATAATATAAAAATATTAAACAAAAAAGTATAATGTAAGAATAATAAACAAAAAACGTAGTGCTTAAAATATTTATTAAATCACAGTTAAACAAGTTACCTAAATTACTATTTCTTAAAAATATTCTATAACTAGTTCATTTAATTAAAAGTTAGAACAGATGCACACTCTGTTGACGTTGCATCGTCCGAATATGAACCCGAGTGCGTTGCACACGTTGCGGCACATGGCGGCCGTGCAGACCAGGTTGCTGCGCTCGGCGACTGATGGCAGGTCAGCTGGACTCAGGATCACCGGGAACGAGTCAGGGTTTTGTATGAAGAGGATATCTATAACGCAGAAGTAAACAGAGATACATATACGAATTTATGATGGCTGTCGATTTTATTCCCACTCGGGAATTTTTAATTCATATTTTAAATCCTTCGTTCTAGTAAGAATAGTAAGCGCGAAATTGAGTTCCACCACCCATATATAATGTTCCGAAAAATGAACAATATTTATAGTGATATTTAACAAAACTGTTTATTAAAGTTATAATTACCAGGTCTCTTAATATCCGCAATTTCTTCTTTCGGTGCGGCTTGCACTAGAAGAGCCACACTCAGGAAAAAAAGAAGTAGATAACTTTTAAAAGCCATGTTTCTCTTTTTGCTCGTTGTATTCAACTGTGCGTCTTCTTATACTATTCGATATTTATATGCAAAATAAAATATTAATTAAGATAAGAAACCTCCAAAACATAGGTATTGTCCCTTAGTATTAGATTCTTATCAATAAGCAGAAACAAACATTCAGGACAGTGATAAGTTTGGTGATNTTATGATGGCTGTCGATTTTATTCCCACTCGGGAATTTTTAATTAATATTTTAAATCCTTCGTTCTAGTAAGAAAAGTAAGCGCGAAATTGAGTTCCACCACCCATATATAATGTTCCGAAAAATGAACAATATTTATAGCGATATTTAACAAAACTGTTTATTTAAGTTATAATTACCAGGTCTCTTAATATCCGCAATTTCTTCTTTCGGTGCGGCTTGCACTAGAAGAGCCACACTCAGGAAAAACAGAAGTAGATAACTTTTAAAAGCCATGTTTCTCTTTTTGCTCGTTGTATTCAACTGTGCGTCTTCTTATACTATTCGATATTTATATGCAAAATAAAATATTAATTAAGATAAGAAACCTCCAAAACATAGGTATTGTCTCTTAGTATTAGATCCTTATCAATAAGCAGAAACAAACATTCAGGACAGCGATAAGTTTGGTGATAAGTTCGTTTTGAGGTTTGTTTTGATTCTACAAGATATATTTTTTAATATTATATTATTCAGTTTCACGCTGTATCCCGCACACAATACGGTAGGCAGCCTCTTCCTCAAACCTAGTGTTAAAACACTCCGTTCCCCACTTTATGCCGAATTCTGGAGGCATTGCGTGTTAAGTGGCAGAACTCAACGCCATGTTTATTTAAATATCATCACGGTCTTCTTCGTAAAACCAAAAATAATCTGCCTGAGCATGTGCATTGTTATGAGCTCTAATATGTTAATTATTAGTTGTTTTCATTGTATGAAAAATTGTAAGGCCCACAGGTGGGCCCACATAACATATTTTTTATAGCTTTTTTTGTAGGCCGAGGGAACCGGGGAACCTAGTGTGACGAACTTGAATTGCCATCGAACCCACATAAGCTGGCTTACAGTCCCCCTTATGCCCTGCCCACGACTGGTCTCATTATATTTTACTAAGTAGTAAAAATATTTTGCCTGTTTATGGTGACTGATTGTACTTCTTTGCGTTAATAGCAACTTTATAACAATACACTCATTATAAAAAAAAAGTTTTCTAATCTTTATTAATATAATAAAGCGGAAGAGTTTGTTTGTTTTGTTTGTTTGTTTGAACGCTAAGATCTCTGGATCTACTGGTCCGATTTACTATGTTTTTGTTTTGTATGAAGGCTGCATTCTTCGGAAGTGCTATACACTATATAACATTACATTACACATATGTACTAATAAATTAAAATACTTTCTAATTTGACATGCAATTTATTCCGCCATGTTAATAACAACCGTTGTTGCTAAGCAACGGTTTGCAAAGTTTGTTTGTTGTTTTAAGAAAACGTCACCCAAAATGACTTCCTTATAAAAATAAATATAAAAGTCACTTTTAGCATTTCATCTAGATTGAAATTATAGTTTACTGTATAACATTGTAATCGATAATAAAGGACGACAATTTTTAGACAATTATTGATTGCCTTGGGGCGACATAGTATGACCTACGCGAACGGTCAGATGATGTTGACGGTTTTGTAAATTTTCATACGTTTTCGAACTATTGTTAATATTTATGTAATTATTTGCTGTTTATAATTTATTTAAACTACACTTTGGTTCTCTGCATATTTTATCTGATATTGCTCGCTTAAATTAACCTGAGTATTTAATATAGAAAAATGTTTAGTTATTTCATAGAGTCGATATCTACGAGTATGTACGCACGCACGGAAAACTTGAGGTACTTTTTCTAATATTGAGAAATTTCTTTTAGTTACTTTTACTTCTTTTGTTGGTTCATTTCAATAACTCAGATATTTTGTTCTAATAATATGTCTCTACTTATTATTCTTTTTGATTATTTAAGCTTATATTTTCTTATTAATTCTGTTGAAAACTGAAAATAATTTCAAAAATATATTTAATAAATAATCTTATATTTCAAGCAGGCGTAGCCGCGTCCGGCTCCGCTACTATAAGATAAAATAACACGCAGATCTCTGTACTAAATGTCTTTGTTTAGTTAGAATAGAATCTATCTACATCTAAGTTGTATTTTACATACGTACAGAGAAAGCAAAAACATTTTATTTTTAAAAATTTTAAAATGGTAATCCACACTTAGAAAAGAAAAATTCAAAGTTTGTGGGCAGATGGAACCTAGTTTTTAGAGACCCTTCCCCTAGCCCCTTCTGGAACTGTATGTAACATAATCGTGAATATCGTTGTCAACGTTGTTAACGTTGACGTTGTTGGTAATAAATTTAATACTCAAATGTTTTTTTGTCCCGCTTTTGGCGAAAGAGTCCCGTTTTTTACTTAAAATGTTTAAGAATCCCGCTTTCCATCTTGAGAAAAATCTGGCGACGCTGGATAGTACGTACACAGATTAATATATAACAGCAAGAAAGAAAAAAATACAAAACAAATTTTATTTAATCAGTGTTGTCCTGAATAAATAATTCTTATTGATAATTACATTTTGGGCATAGAGTATTTACCTTATCAATTATTTCGGCTATAAATACTACGTGCTTAATGGTTGTAAAGCATACAAGTAAATTGCGAAGAAATCAAAATGACGTCTAAAATTTACATATTTTTGATCNAGATGGAACCTAGTTTTTACAGACCCTTCCCCTAGCCCCTTCTGGAACTGTATGTAACACAAACGTGAATATCGTTGTCAACGTTGTTAACGTTAACGTTGTTGGTAATAAATTTAATACTCAAATGTTTTTTTGTCCCGCTTTTGGCGAAAGAGTCCCGTTTTTTACTTAAAATGTTTAAGAATACCGCTTTCCATCTTGAGAAAAATCTGGCGACGCTGGATAGTACGTACACAGATTAATATATAACAGCAAGAAAGAAAAAAATACAAAACAAATTTTATTTAATCAGTGTTGTCCTGAATAAATAAGTCTTATTGATAATTACATTTTGGGCATAGGGTATTTACCTTATCAATTATTTCGGCTATAAATACTACGTGCTTTATGATTGTAAAGCATACAAGTAAATTGCGAATAAATCAAAATGACGTCTAAAATTTACATATTTTTGATCGTTGCTTTAGTAGCAGCAGTGGGAATACATGGTGCTCCAAGCCAAAATAATAGAGACATCGAGCGACCTGGTATGTTATGTTTAACTCAAAGGTTTTAAGTGATTTTTTTATATATTTGACTTTAAAGACGCGGCGTTGAGTACCGCAACTCTTGAGTCTTGTAATTTATTGCAGCTGTATATGGAATCTGGTTCTGAATAGGTTCTGGATCTTAAAATGGACGAAAAAAACATTTTTTTAAACAATAATATTTTTGTTACTCTACTAACAGAATATTTTTAATTGTGTTATAATAATTCGTTTTGATATATGCTATTTAATTTTCAGATATTTTGTACATCCAAAACCCTGACTCATTCCCGGTGATCCTGAGTCCAGCTGACCTGCCATCAGTCGCCGAGCGCAGCAACTTGGTCTGCACGGCCGCCATGTGCCGCAACGTGTGCAACGCACTCGGGTTCATATTCGGACGATGCAACGTCAACAGAGTGTGCATCTGCTCTAACTTTTAGTGATATTTACCCTCTTTGTATAAAAGTTGTGACAATCTGTGATTATTACGTTAATTCGTTTGTAAATTAATTATAATGAAAAAATGTCAACGAATTGTTTTTATTACACTAAAATAATGTCCCTTATGAATGAATTATTATTTAAAATACCTTTTAGAACATTTATGTGTTTTGTATAAAAAAAATAACTTATAGGGATTTGAACTTGCGCCTTGTGGAATCTGTCTAAGTGCTCTAACCGCTAAGCTATACGTTCCGAGAGGCGCACGTTCAAATTCCGCTACATGTAAAGAGTGGAATAATACATTAAAACCGTTAACAATATCTAATTGCTGATTTTTGTTTTCAAACATTACACCGTGTAGTTTTGACACAGAGACAATTTTGTTCAAATTAGCTTATTGTGACTATAAATTTAATCAATCTGATAAACTTTTAATTCAATTAATTTATCAGTAGATTTTATTGGCGATTTTCAATTAATTGGATTATTATCGATATGTTATCAAGATTTTTTACATTGTTATCAACAGTAGTATGTTTTTAGAAAGAAAGGGAGGATTTATCGGTGATAGTATCAGATTAATAAAATAATTTTATTTGGTGTAATTTGTAATATACATTTCTGCCTTCTATTGGTTGTTTGATCTGTGATTTCATAATTTGTAAATTGATATTATTAAATAATAATATTTTATCTATAAAACTATAATTTCTTTTATATATTTTATATATCTATACAAATATTATGAAGATGAAGACTTTATTTGTATAAATTGTAAAAATATTTTGGTGTAGGCTAGTTCATTCAACGAGTGTAATATTTTGGTAATTTATAAACTTTTTAAAAATAGTTACATTTTATTACCAAAATGAAAAAAAAATACAGAATCTAATCATCTAACTAAGATTATTAAATCTTAAAAAAAATTGTTAGATTAAAATCTAATCTTCTATTAAAGTAACCCTAACCTAACCTAACCTTTTATTTAAATTATTCTTCACGATTGTTTAATTAATAGGTTATATCTAATAAAAATATATTATATATTTTATCAGATATCACAAAGATAAATGTAGATTTACAACATAATTGTTAATTCCGGTGTTTCCCCGATATGAGTACATGCTTTAAAAATAATAATTAATTAAAGATTATAGTGAAATCAATGAATAAAATTGATAAGCTTACCCTAAATATAATATTGATATAACAACTTTCCAAATTAATATCTTAGGTTAATATAAAATTCTGTAACTAAAAAATAACAACATTATTATTTCTTATTCAAACATAAATATAATGATAACTAAATATTAATCACAAAGAAAATTATTCAAGAACAAAAACAAATTTTATTTAATCAGTGTTGTCCTGAATAAATAAGTCTTATTGATAATTACNGCTGCAGATGCAATCGCCTTTAGTATTACACCTGCCGTACCTGTAGCCAAGTGTATGGCAAATGTACGAGCAGGCAGAGTTACTACATGCCCGGGTGATCTGGTTAGCCATAGCTTCCTGTGGACTCAGTATCACTGGATGCGTATCTGGATTTTCGATGAATAACACAGCTGTAAATAAATGAGAAAAATAATTTGCTATTTAATATTTGTAGTAGACTAGCGATCACCTGCAGCTTCGCTTAATTGAAGTTATTGTTATATTAGAACCAAATTATACAAAATATTTACATAAATGTAGCCTATGTATAAACTGTGTTATGTAACTTTACAGTAATATAGCTAATGTATAATTAGAATATAATGCATAAGTTATATTACTGAAAAGTTATCTAAATCCTTTCAGTAGCTTTTGCGTGAAAGTAGAACAAATATCCATCCATCGATACACATTTTCACATTTATTACAAACAATAAAGTAATAATAATAATAATAATTAAATTTATTACAATAAAGATAGTTTTATTTTTTTTCATTTAATTTTAACTAAACAATAGGTATGAAAGAGATGGTGTTTTTATCCCGTGCATAACAGGGTAAGGAGCCTAGTGTTAACATACTCCATTCTCTATTTAAAAACATATTTTTTTTGAGATAATGTGTGATGAGTGGCGGAACTTAAATCCGCGCTTAGTCTTGTTATCGGAACAGGAAAATGATGAGTAAATAATTAAATCAATTAAGTGGGAATCGACTCCAAACGTCACACTAACACTCAGACCACACACCAGCTTCGTTCAATTTTAATAATCGGTGGCGATTTAAAGATTTTTCCATAGAAACTTTCAACCCCTTATATGCACCCTTAGGGGGTGAATTCTAGAAAATGATGAAACACGCGTTCAACTAAATACTTTTAAAAATTTAAATTTAAAATTTTATGAAAATCGATGCGAGTTTAAAAATTTTTCCATACAAACTTTAGAAAGTTAACATATATAGATAAATGGTCAACAATAAATAAAAACTTACCGGGACGTTGCTGATTCAGTTCTGAGCGCTCGCTGGGAACACAGTGTACAGCTAACACAAAGGCTGCAAGCAGCGCCGTCATAAAGAAGGTTTTGATCGCCATGATGTAACTATTACCTCCCCTCCTTGTATATTGGAACTGAATAAGGGTATTCATATAAAATATTGCCTAGATAATATACTTTAGAAGTGTTCTAGTAAGTACTACTTCATCATAAGAGCAGCTTTAATGATATTGTCACATACTATTTACTTCCCCAGTTATAACCTCTAGTGGATATTATAATTAATTTTTTTTAATATATGAAAAGTTTTTTTTTATATTCATATATCATCCACGCTGCCAGGTCCTCAGAATGAGGGCGTTGGAAAAAATAACAGAGTAGCAACTTATAAAATTACAATTGATATATAAATATATTTACACTAGCGAATATATAAATATATGAACACCGCGAACTTGGTATCGCCTTACAGTCGATTCTTTTTTTTTAATATGCTATTCGGGACACCAGGACAGCTAGTAAGATAAAAAAATAAAGAAAGTTGATAAGTCAACAATTACATAATGTCAAAAAAAATACTTTAAATTCTTGTAATATTCATTAAAAATGACAATAAAAATAACAATTTCCTTATTATTATATTTTATTTCATTTTTACTTATTCTAAATTCAGTTTAATTTTCATTGTAGTACTTTATGGTACACATTATTTTTTGTTTGGTTATCTGGCGCGTAAACAAACATGAGTTTTCTATATTAATACCACAAACACTTAATAACTGCCGCTGGGATTTGTTTATAGTCATTGCGAAAGCGAGCCGTACTGGAAACTGTTGAAATCATTGGGATGCGGGGCATCAAAACATCTTCTCCTTTATAATTTCTTTTATATATGATTGTTTCTATTACGTGATTCATTATTTTTTTATCGCTAAGCGTGTGCCGTTACAAAGTTTCCGTTGGTTATTATTTCGCGACACTATAACTACACATTCAAGCTTTAATTGAAGGCTGTCAGGCGGCAATCCTGGCAAATCAAGTGAGTTTAAAAATTCCGGTGGATAGTTTACGACATAATCTTATTTAGGTGCCGTATCAACTGATTTATATGTCCTCATTACGCCGGGAATGCCATCTTGGAAATTGAAATTTAATTTATTTACATCAGTGTGTTTGGCAGCCAGTAAAGCACTTCCGCTCAACCAATCATGGAATAAATAATTTTCAGCAACATTTGGAAACACTTTATGAATAAGTTCATCTTTTGGTTACGTTAACTGACAAAAACGATCAGGAAAGGTGAGCCAGTCAGCGCATCCATAGGAAATTTGCCATTACCAATATCAATGAGTTGTTTAGAGAATATGTATCCAGATTGATTATCTTGCAACATGACACGCATATTCTTGCTTAAATGTAATACCTTGACATGTTTCCACAATTTGAAGGGCTTTAAACATGAATTCAGTCCATCAGCTTGCGTTGAACGTGGAACCACTGGCAACGATTGGCAAAAATCTCCGGATAATAAAATTCCGTAGATCTTTTAAAGTTCTATCTAAATTTAACTGTCAAATCAAATTATAGTGATATAGTAGACGACATACCATTTAATAAACAAAATATTTCAATTACCTGCATTTATCATCTTGATTGGGAAACCATAGCCATCTTCACCTTGCCAAAATATAATGGGATATTGCAGTGCATCATATGAGCGATGTGTTTCCTTAATACGTTGTAATTGATTATTTCGACATTGTAAAACAATATCACATGACTCCAAATTTTCTCCAATTACAACAATGGCAACTTCATCGATAGTAGGTGCATTAAAACAGTGCACTTTTGAAAAAAATAGTTAGTTAATTGTATTCGTGAAATAAATTTTGTAATTGTTCAACTATTGACCTTTTTACTGTGCACAACGTAGGCTGATTTCTTGTGGAGAATTTTTCATTAAATAAATTTACTAAAACTTGTAGTCACTATCTGGCACTGGTAATAAAAAACCTGCTCTATGATATATTTGACCTTGTAACTGTTGAGGAAAAAATGTATTGTAAAACGTATGGGCTATAATACATAGTTATGATTAATAAACATACAAGTGTTGTCTGCAGATACTATGACAAACCTTAAAAGTTAGCATTAAATTTTTTCGAACTGCTTTGGTTGCTCCAGATGAAGTCATTTGAAAGCAGTCGTAGTATTATTGAATATTCTTTAAGAAGTGTATGGAGTACGCTCCTATTCGTAAAACCAATGAGTACAATGGTTCTGGAGATGGAAGTTATGGTATCAATTTCACCTTTTCATTCGCGCAACACAATCCATTGGTTTTATTTTACAATAACAATTTTTAAATTTTAATTTTTAACCTTGCCATATTGACTGAGTTCATAGGTCCAATAGCAACACAGCTGTAGGGACTGCTGGCATTAATTGATAAATCGTAACAAAAAGCAGCTCGATTCAAACTTGCACCATTATCAGACAACTGTCGTGCTTCACGGGTCTGTCTCAGCTGAACTTTTTCACGTTCATTGCGATCTTCACGTTCTGGGCAGTACAATTAGATTACTTTTTTAATATTATAGAAATTGGTGGCTTTTAGATTTAATAATATAGATGCACAAAGAGACGTTTATATTTTCAGTGACATTTTGCCATAGAAATATTGACAAATATTGACATTAATAGACTGAGATCCCAGGGCTCCCAGACCTACATCATCTTAGCAAAGCTGAAATTTTGAGGATCCATAGTCTAATTTGTAGTTCAGACTGTATGCATACCCTCTAACTTAAAAAAAACCTTTCAAAGATAGTGCCAACTTAAAGTACACGTCCAGTTGCATTAAAGTAGGAAATCTCGTTTTTATATATGTTTTAAGCAACCAGACCAATCCGATGGTTTCATCATGTTCCCAGATATACCGTTATTTATCGTTACTTCTAAAAGGATCCCATTTTCAAAT
>JAAIXI010000236.1:9482402-9659964 GCA_013403645.1 Heliconius nattereri
ACAGTATTTTATTGTTTTTTAATAGAGTACAAAGTACAGTATACTAAAAAACATTGTGATTATGTTGTTTCCAGCAAGGTCACGTAGAATACTTCAGCATAGAGTCGTGGGCGGTGTGCAGCCGCTACCGCCACCCCTGCGGCCTGCGCGCGCTGCACGCTGACATCGGAGGCACGCGCGCGCTGTTGCTTGACATGCGACGACGTGCGCACGTGCTGTGCGCGCACGCGAACGACGTGTGCGCACTCGCTGATACTGTCGAGTAAGTAGGTGCCAATCCTACTGCAGTGTTATATTGATGAGATACATGAAGAGTACAATACGTCGACGAGTTGTGGCCGCCCTGAAGTTAGTTGTAGATGGCTGTGCTTGTTTAATTTTAAAACTATTTTCTTTCCTAACGAACAAAGCTGCACTGATGTGCACTCCCGGGCTTAGGAATAGGGGGGGCCGGGTGGCCCACAACAGAATAGTTTTACTGACAGAACAATAGATCTGAAAAATTAAAAGGAAACCTTTACACATGGCACTTGGATCTTAGCTCTAGATCTGTTCAAAGCTACAGTCCAGTTTCGAAAGTATGTACGTGCACTTGTTTTGTGTATGTTGCTAGTGACGTGTATTTAGTTGGTTGTATACTTATTGGATTTAATATTATTTAATGTGTAATATTACATCTCTCTATAATGTACTAAATGATCTCAGCCAGTTTAGAACTATTATAAGTACATTTCTTTCGAAGTTGAAGAATCTATGGAGTGCTAAGTATATAAAATGTAACTAATACACCATTAATTTGAAAATGTATTTATTGATAAAATTGACAAAAAAAATAATACAGTAATATAATATAATGAATACGCGCGGTTGCTTTAATAACCTTATGCGAACTAAGTTATTGAATTAAGTATAAAATAATGAATGATATACAAAATGCTGATTGGTGTGATTGTACAATGTATGGTTACACCATAGGGCTTAAGTATCGCTAGGTATATTTTCTTTTGTCCATAGATATAAATGGGCACTGTGGGACATCTGTCTGTCGGAGCGCAACGTGTTCTGCCTGTACTCGGGCGACGCACTCCACTCGTACTACCACGCGGGCGCGTGCGCGTCGGGCGCAGAGGCGAGGCGGCTGCCCGCCACGCGCCTCGCGGCCTCGCTGCGGCCTCTGCTGCTGTTTGCGGGCGACGTGTACTGCTACACGGCGGGCGGCGGGTGAGTGTCTGGCGACGTCATCAACAAAACTTGTGCAGTATCCCGCATGTAGTGTTTAGACACTCCGCTTAAATCTGTAGTTTAGATGTAGAAGAGTATTGAGGCAATGTAATATAGCTGCTTATTATCTGTGAATAATATGTACTGCTACGTTGAGTGTCGACTGACGCGATTGACACTACTGATAAGACTTATGTTACTGACACTAGTTTTATAGAGAAATATTTTATCTACTTGTAAATTAAATGGTTGTGGATTCTATACCCATTAGAGGCAATGAATAATTTTCGTTGCTCCCTTATGTTAATTTTTTTTTTTTCGCACATGGGGATAATGCTGTTAGCCCTATTGGCTTTTATAGCGACAACGGTTGGGTAGGGAAGAGGGTTCTCTGTCCCTGAAGAAATGCAAGCACTAAGTGGCTGCCTGTGAGGAAGTCGACGACTGTAAGGGCGCCCTCTGCGGGACTCGAACCTCGGCTTGCGGCCGTCGAGCGGACTGGGATTTCACCTATGCTAAGCAAACCAGCCGCGACATGAAGTCGCGACTGCGGACAAATTAGACTAATCTAAGGGAGCTAACGGTCCCTAACCACTGGGCCCGACCGCGCCGAGACGCGACCGTACCGTTGAATAAGCTGGACTTCGTCGTCGAATCCGTCGACGACGGTGTTTGTGTCGTGTGTCAGTAGTGTGTTTCCTACCTACACACTGGGCATTCGCTATAGTAATGGCGTCATCGGAGTCTAAAAGGACGCTGCGCGGGCGTCTACGTCTAGGGAGCGCGTTAGGGATGTGTTCACAAGCATTAACAATGAGGGGATTCGCGTGCGAGCCTGCGCGCTCAAAGTAGCGCTTCGCTAAGCGTTTGCAGTGCTCGTGAACCGATTCCAGTTCAAAGTCTCTATGTAGGTCGACGTTACGCATGAACTAGGGACAACCTGATGCGATACGTAAGAATTTATTTTGTACCTTTTGCATGGGATCTAGCTTAGTGTGCGCGAACGCTACACAAGCATAAGAGAGGACGGGTCTTATACAAGTTTTGTATAGTGTCAGCTTATTTCTAAGTGACATTTTACTACGCTTGTTTATGAGATAGTATAATCTATTAAGGATGAATTTAGCTTTATTGCAAGCTTTCGTGACGTGGGGTTTGAAGGAGAGTCTAGAGTCTAATGTGACGCCTAGATATTTGACTCCTTTTCCCAGGGAATGGCTTTATCTAATAGGTAGATGGTAGAGATTTGCTCTGAACGAGCGCAAGAGAAGAGTATCGCTTTACTCTTCTCTGGATTAACCACACACCAAGTACGCGTGCCGCTTTCTGAAGTCGATCGGCTATTATGCGTGTGTTACGCGAAGAAGTGTATAGGGTGGTATCATCGGCGTATTTAGCCAACTGTACATCCCTGGTACGAGGTATGTCTCTTGTATACAGAGAGGGTTGAACCCTGGGGGACGCCTGCGCGGAGGAGGCGGGGGGAGGAGAGAGTTTTTTCTACTTTATAGCGGAAGTATCTATTTGACAGAAAATCCTGCAGGATGCGCACGAGACAGTCTGGCAAGCCAGAGCGCCGCAGCTTGAAAATCAAGCCGTTATGCCAGACCTTGTCAAAGGCTTTCGCTACGTCGAGAAAAATGGCGGCAGTATGTCTGCGGTAGGAAATTTTTGGGACGCCATTGGACTTAGTGCAAAAAAAATTTTTTGTTTCGAATACCACAATATGGGTATCAAATTCAAGAGCTCAACACGAGGATTTCAAGAAGGTGTATCATGATTAACATTACCATAATGAAACCTAACAAAAATTTGAAAAATAAAAAAATATTTATTAAAAAATAAACACCCCGACTGCATAAATCTGAAAAGAAATTAACAAGCTCAATAGTTTATTAGGATGAACAGTCGGGACCTATAAGTAATTTATCAATCAATAAAATCTTTACCAGGAACCTCAAATAATTTAAAGAGGTGCTAATTCTTCTCCTATTGAACGTAAATCCTGAACCTTGAATGTATGGGAGTAATAATTCACGCTTGGAACACTAAAAAGTATTCGTCATTTTGAAATTTAGTGAAGAAACTTAATAATCAAACGTCTCTTAGTAATTTTATTACCAATTTGTAATAGTTTTTTTAAATTAATTCACTTTCCATATAATTTCATAAATGAGAGTAGTGTGAATAAATGATTGTGCTAAATGTGTGCAAAATGAAGACAAAACGTCTTTTTATCAATAAATAACAATAATTTTATGGAAATTTACCGCAATCCAATCAATTAAAGAGTAAAACATTAGAAACTGTAATAGATAGAGTTTTCGTGTACCCTGACTTGCATCGTAGTTTTCGTGATAACTTCTCAGTCTGCAGCTGATTTTTGATAAATCGTATTTATGAATATCTGTACTATAAAACAATATCAAATATAACGCGTCGGGAGACGTCGGTAACTGTTAAAAGTCTCGATGAACTTTAAACACGTATCTTTTTTCTCTTTACTTAAATAATAATTGATTTAAAATCTACATACTATGGGCTTTTCAAAAATATATAACCCTTTATACCTACTTGCACATTTTTTTAAGGAAATTTTGTTTAAAGTATCAAAGTGAACAACCTGAAATAGACATTCTCACGAATGACAATTTTTCACGATTAATAAATATATATTCCAAATGTAATTCACGAAAAAATAATTCATAACATTAAAGTTCCACTCTTATACTATTAAATAAAAAAAAAATAGTGCGTCAGGGACGACTTTGTAAAAATGAATTTTGATCTGCCGTTGTTCTACCATTGTCCATAGTGCGACGCCTCGGCGGCTTCAAGAGACGGAGGGTCGGTATACAGTGTAAAATCATTCCTTACAAACCTGTGCTGGGACTGCGAACCCCAGGCTTAAGAAAAGACTCCTGTATACAAAAGATATCTACGAGTAATTGGTGAGTGTGAGCGAAGGCACTCATTGACTCACGTTGACGTTTGACACCATTAGCGTTAAAAGTCGCTATAAACAGGGCTCTTGGCTTAATACGCGCGAGTTGCGAGTCAGCGGGTAATGGAGTGAATCTATTGATGACCGCCATTGGAAAAATTATTTAGCTATGGAGCCCGCGATGGCTACCAGGAGATCGATATGCTCGATCGTCTTCGGGACTATTCGTATTCCTTAATTTATTCGCGAAAATTTTGATTTCGTTGAAATCAAGAGATCTAAGTAAATTGAGCACTAGTGCGAAATCGCTACCATTGGAGAGGGTGGCGCGGGAGGGCGCAGGGGTGGAGTTGGGAGCCTCCACCTTGACGGTCGGCGGCTTGACCGGCGTCGCAGCGCGGGTGACTACCGGGGGAGGCGCGGGTTTGAACCACGCGTTCTCCTTAGGCTGGGGGGCGGGCGGTTATTTAGGAGCCGGTTCCTCTATTTTGCGATTATGGGGATTAGCCCCACTGTTTTTGCTTCCGCGCCTGGTGCGTCTGCGCGGCGGTCGGGAGCATCCGCGATAGTTCGCGGGATGACCCTGCGTCTCACAGAGTACATAGCTGAGAGGGATGGCGGGATCGGGAGCCTTGTGGGGACAATCCGCAGTGGCGTGGTCGTCTAGGCACTTAACGCACCTAGGCCACGCGAAACAATTTTTGGCCGAGTGGCCGTATAGTTGGCAGCGATGACACTGCCCTATGAGACCCCTCGAATGTGGGGGTTCGACCCTGATGCTGGTGAGAGAGCACACCCACCTCAGGTTGAAAATTTCCTTTCCCTCTTTAGTCAGGTCCAGGACGACAAGGACTATATCAAATTTCGCTTTAGTGCGAGAATTGTAAAGATGCGCTTGGCGCACGGGGAAACCCTTCTTCCGGAGATCGGAGAAAACAAACTCTATGTCCATTTCTTTCGGAATGCCCTTTAGAACTACGCGCAATTGGCGCTCGTCCTCTAGGGCGTACGAGTGGTATCCTATTTGATATTAAGGAAGGAGGTTAATTGTCGGTGCTCCGACCAAGTGGCTACTTGTATTTTGATTCCTTGCGCGCGTTGGAATAGGAGATATTTTGGCTGTTAAGCCAATGAGAAACTTTGTCCCATTTGTGCTTTTCCTGCACGTAAATGGGCGGCGGAGGCTCGACACGGGGGGCGCGGGGGGTCTCGGGCTCTTCCCGCTCGGCCGCAGTTGCGGGGCCAGGGAAGAGTCGGTTCGGCGACGCGGCGCCATTCGCACGGGTGTTTTTGCCCTTGGGCTTATTTGCCTTCTTGGGCGGCGGGGGGGCCTTAGGGGCCTTGGCCTTACGTTTGGCCGAACGAGATGCGAGGCTCGCGTTGCGGTTGCGCGCATAATTAACCGCCGCGCGGTAAGCCTCACTATGGTGGGCTTCTAGGTAGCGAAGGATATCCTCCTTTTCGGTCATTATGTCATTCCCCTCACCTTACGGTGGGTGTGTAATTTAAGTCTAAACTATGACTTTGGCAAAAACTATTTTTCCGTCGCTGAACGGAAGGTGAGTGCCTAACTATAATAACTGTGTAAGTACTCACAGAAGAGTAGACTCTCTAGTCCTATCGACCTCCGGACGACGCAGCGCCGGGCAGCACAGCACAGCAGGGTGCTACGCAGCTCAGCACAGTGCAGGATGAAGCGGGAACCACAACATAATAAAGGCGTCCGATTGTGCGACCTCACCGGCAAGGCCGAACCGGAACTCTCTGTTAGGACAAAATTTAATTAGTTCTTCCATGTTGTGACATGGCACGGAGCATTGTGGCACATGACACAATGTTTAGAATTACCTAATATCAAGAATGAATTCGATTCGAATCGATGAAAGTAATAAAACCAACAAGTGTTTACACAGCACTCCATTCAGTTCCACTTCAGCGCGATATATTACGTTACTGTATTTAAATGTAACTGACATACCATTTCCAGCATAGTCAAAGTGACGCTCGATTCGCACAACACCAGCGGTCTCGCGGACGCGGACACGGAGCGCCGTCTCGGCAACCAACGACTTCATATAGAGAAGCTAATACAGTTACGTCGTTTCGCCGACGCCTGGTTGTTCTGTGATGCAGTAGATGAGGAAAATATGTGGAGGAAACTCGGAGAGGCTGCTATTGCTGATCTAGATGTGGAATTTGGTAGGTTTCTTTAGTTTATAAGTCGTATTGCTGAACAAACACTTTGCATGGAGTAAATTTCTGACGCACAGCTTTACCATGACTTTTCCCTTTTCACAAAGGGTTACAAAAGTATGTCGATTGTCGACTGTATCTGTCATAACTGTAAAAATGCTGTTAAATCCTTTTGCGGAAAAATGCTGTTAAATCCCGTTGCTACTTAAATCCTACTACGTATTTTTTTGAAATTTAACTTAATATGAAACAGTTTTTTTATAGAATCTTAATTTAAAATTATAATATCAAGTACGTAATACTTGCTTATTATATTGAAAAATTTTATTAATTTTTGTTGGTTGTAGCAATCCGTGTGTACACTCGACTCAGTGATGTAGCTATGGTGTGGGCTCTCGAAGACGCTTTACATATAGAAGAATTGCCAATATTGTGGTAAGCAAAACGCGTAAAGTGCTTTTTTTAAATGACACTGAAAATATTTTTTATAAATTTGATATATCACAATTAGTTTTAATACTAAAAAGTTTACATTTAGAATATAGAATGTTTAATTTAAATAGGGTAATTAATAATTGTTTAAATTCAAGTGTAAATGTAGTTAAGTGTATCTCTTAAGATTATGTTGTAATATGACATGTTATATTTTTATTCTTAAAATACGTTATATATATTTATTTTACTTTGTTTACTTTAATATATTACAGTTTAATAAAAACTTTTTAAAAAGTTTGTCTGGGTTTTTTGCTATACTGTTAGATATACTGTTTATTTTATTCCCAGCGCCATGATGTGTGCGTGCCTTGGCAACGGCGACGCGGCGGCGCGCTGGCTGGAGGCGGGCGGCGCGGGTGGTGTGGGGCCACTAGCCGTGGAGCTGCACGCGGCGCGCGGAGAGTGGGCGCGCGCGGCGGCGGCGGCGGCAGCGTGGCCAGAGCGCGCGCCCGCGCTGCTGCTCCACCAGGCCACGCACTTGGAGCTCACGTTGGTTGACCTCCTCACTTTACGCTTAAAGAGAATTGACCTCTAATATTGCATAGCGCGATTTGGGAGGCAAATAAAATGCGCCGTCTAGATAAGCCCTTAATGTAATGAGAGATATAATAAGCTGTGTATGAACTTTACTTTACTTTAATTTCACGCTTTATCTCTAACGCAAAGTCACATATAGTCATAATTTCAAATAAAAATATAAAACGAGTATTTACGAGCTTACGAGTTTTTTTATATTTTATGAACAATTATAATAATTGTTAATTTAAGATAATTAAAAACATTGCCACTTTAATTTGCAGAGCTGATTTCCATGAAGCCCTAGCGACATACGAAAAAAGCATTATTACAAATAAACCAAACGACACAAAAGTTAAAGAACATAACGCGAAATGTGAAACCGGTATCGCACGCATGTCCATACGATGCGGTGACATTATGAGAGGAGTCACTACCGCCATGAAGTATTCCCACGATACTAACTTGTTAAAAGACTGTGCCCAATTACTTGAAGAGGAAAAACAATATTCGCACGCAGCAGCCCTGTACGATCACGCCGGAAATACAGAGAAAGCCGCATCTTTATACATTAAACTAAAATCGTGGCTCAAAGTCGAGTCTCTGATACCCAAGATTAATTCGCCCAGTATTCATTTACAATACGCTAAAGCAAAAGAAGCGGAGGGTAGATACAGTGACGCTTTAAAGTCGTATTTGAAAGCTCAAGATTTCGAATCGGCGATTCGTCTGAACTTAGACAAACTGGACGACATCGACGAAGCGGTCAACTTAGTGCAAGAGACGAAATCGGTGCAAGGCGCCAAAATGGTGGCCAATTATTTCCAAAATACCGACGACCCGACGTCCGCTATAAAGTTTTTAGTAATGTCGCTCTGTTACGACGAAGCGTTCCAATTGGCGAGGAAAAATGGAAAATTACAATTGTATGGCGAGATTTTAATACAAACGTCGCAAGCGAGGTCCGAGGATTTTAAGAGTCTTGCGTTGCATTTTGAAGGGGAAAAGAATAATTTATTGGCGGGCAAGTTCTTTTTTCACGCCGGCGAGTATAACAAGGCGATGACTCATTTGTTAAAGGCGGGATCGACGGACACGGAGGAAAATGAAGCTGTGACCATCGCGATAGATGCGGCCGCTGCTAGCGACGATGATAGACTGACTAGAAGGTACATATTTTAAAACATATAACATTATTACATTAGCGCATTCAAGCAAACAAACTTTCCAGTTTTATAATATAAGTATTCTATACTTATATTACAAGACACTATACTTATAGTACAGATTTGTTAAATTGCACTAAATATTTTCATGTTGTTTTTGTTAAAAGTTGTGTTATTAATGTGTGTATATCATAAAAATGGTTTGTTTTACAGGTTAATAGAATTTTTGCTCGGTGAAACAGACGGTAATCCAAAAGATCCACGACATTTGTTCCGGCTTTACATGGCTAAGAAACAATTTTCTGAAGCTGCTAAAACTGCGGTGGGTTTATCTATATGACTATTAAAATATTAAATAATGTATGTGCTAATTATTATATAAACTGTGTTAGTTTTAAGGTTTTTTAGAGATTAGTGCGTCTGAGTAGGCAGAGGGAACCTATTTTCAGGACACTCCGTTTCCCACTGTCGAAACTCAACGCCGCGATTTATCTGCCCGAGCCAGGAAATGGTAATAATTATAATCAGACGCATTTCACAGACGCGGCGCGGCGCTCTTTTTCAGGTTCTTTTTCCTTTTTTCTGATTTGCCAGATTAATATCAATATTATGTCTTCCATATTGCAGGTAATAATATCGTCGTCGGAGTGTGCGGTGGGGCGCTACCGCTCGGCGCGCGACGTGGCGCGCTCGCTGGTGGGCGCCCTGCGGGCGCGTCGCTCCGCCCCGCCCGCCGACCTGGCGCGCGCGCTCGCCGTGCTGCACTCCTATATACTGGTATTGTTGTTTTTAGAGACGTGCTACATACATTTTATTTGCTTCTTTTTTAATTAAAGTCAAAGTCAAAGTCAAAATATCTTTATTCCATAAAAATGCTTAACATTTACTTGGACATGTCACAAAAGTAGAAAAAAAAATACAAAACAAAATAACCAAAAAAAAAAATGTGCAATTTTGACTTGAAAAAAGCCCGTTCAAATGGTTGAGCTCATGAGAAGATACAGGCAAAGAAACTCATGGCCACTCTTTTTAAATGCCAACATTTGTTACAAATTACAATTAACAATTTTAACTTAGAAATAGAGCAACTCATTTCCAAACATCTTTATCGCGAACATAATCTTTAACAGAGTAATATGCTTTTTGGCAGAGCCTGTGCTTTACCACTTTTTTAAATTTGTTCAGTGATAAATTAACCACGTCGTTTGGAAGTTTGTTATAAAAGTGTATACTTTGACCTACGAATGAGTGAGACACTTTATGGAGCCTAGAGAAGGGCACAGCAAGCTTATTTTTATTTCTTAAATTATGTTGATGGAGGTCACTGTTTTTATTAAATTTATTAATATTTTTATGCACATATACTAAGTTGTCGTAAATATATTGGGAGTGTAGTGTGAGGATGTTAAAGTCTTTGAATTTATTCCTTAGTGACTCCCGTGGACCCATTTTATAGACTGCTCGGACAGCCCGTTTTTGGAGCACAAAAATGGTATCTATGTCAGCGGCACTGCCCCAAAGTAATAGGCCGTAAGACATAATGCTATGAAAATAGCTGAAGTATACTAAACGCGCGGTGTCAACATCGGTCAGTTGACGAATCTTACGGACAGCATACGCTGCCGAACTAAGTCTACCAGATAAAGTTTCTATATGCGGACCCCATTGTAACTTAGCATCTAATGTTATACCTAAGAAAACAGTTTCATTAACTACTTTTAGTTCCTCATTGTTCATCAAAACCTTGGTTTCTACTTGTTGCACATTCTTAGTAAAGAACCTGATACATTTAGTTTTACTACTATTTAAAAGCAAGTTATTGGCACTAAACCAGTGTAACATCCTAGAAAGAGCATTGTTTACATCGTCAATTTCCAATTGCCGTCTATTAACCTTAAAAACTACACTTATGTAATTATAAAGACATAATTTCGATGTTTTCCTTTAATATGAATAATTGTTATTTATTTATTTGTTTTTCTATATTTCAATTTATAATTTTAATCTTTTATATAATTTTCTTTTTCTTAAACGCAACAGGGTGTGGGCTTGATTCGCACCTGAGGAAATGAAATATTTAATATTCTTCCATTTCTCGTTCTGGTTACGAGGCAAAGCGCGGCGTTGAGTTCTGCTCAACACGCAGTGCCTTCATAACTCAGCGAAAAGGGGAGAACGGATGCGTTTTAACAGTCTCTTCACTACAGTTACAGTTCCAGTCTTACAGGACACAACATAAAGCAAAAAAAATCTCCAATATACGATCTAGTGGAACATACAACTATAGTGTATTCAGCCAGTCTTAGTCTTATTGTGCCACGATAGCAAACTCATAATAAACAACACATAGTATTTATTTGTTTTTGAAAGTTATTTAAATAAGTCAGTACGCTTGTCTTTTGCGCATTGTGCACTTGGAAAGAAAAGACAAGTAAGAAAAAAAATGTAAAATCATGGCTGCGGCAGCCATCAACAGCTAGCTTCAGGGCGGCCACGACTCGTTTACCGCACTGTTCCAGGTCCGCACCCACGTGCGCCGCGGTCGCCACGAGCTGGCGGCGCGCCTGCTGCTGCGCACTGCCGCGGACGTCGCGTACTTCCCCGCACTGCAACGTGAGACATACTACGTACCTCTTATTTCTCAAGTCTTGCCGAATTTCTTTTTCTTAAGACTCACCATGTAGCTCAAAAACAACGACGTAGAGGCACAGCGTTCTATTGTAAAAACAATGGTTGTGAGCTCCATTCTCACACATGGAGGTTAATTATTTTTATATCCCCGCTCTGGCAACAAGACAAAGCGTTCGATTCTACCACTTAACGCGCAATTTCTCGACAATTGGACGGCAAATCAAAAATGAATTGTGTAAAAAAATATATATTAAAGTTAGTTAGTTTAGGTAATGTTTGGTAAAGTGTAAAATAATTTTATTTCAAACAAAAATCATATTCACGATTGTTATTCTATATGTTACTTAATAATAAAAACACTAATTTGAAATTTGAGCAGATCAAGTGTCCATCTTGACGTCTGCCGTGATCGAGTGTTCCCGCGCAGGACTCAAACACGCGGCCGTCAAGTGTGCGCGCGCGCTCATGAGGCCCGACTACAGGCCACTGGTATTTTTTTTTATAGCCCGACATATGATTTTATTTATTGGTGGTACAAGCGGACACTTCCGCAGAATGCATATTTTATGCACCTACACAGTGACCTACATACACCGCACCGCTACCCCGTGAGCCCGATCACAACATTAAAGTACAGTAGAGTGCGACGCTAAGTGTTATTAACGGCAGCAGTTTGTATATGACACAAAGTGACGCTGAATTCTGAATATTGATCTTTATGCCCACGACTGTACAAGCGCGGGTTTGACTCATGCTTTTAGATAAACATTTGAATATTTTTGTTCTAATATTTTTGAACAACCGAAAAAAGTAACGATTCGATGAACAGCAACTTATAATATTACATTCATATAACAGATAGACCCAAAATACACCAAAAAGATCGAGTCAGTAGTGCGTCACGGCGCGCGCGGCGAGCCCTCACCGGAACCTGAGGCGCCCTGCGCGCGCTGTGGGCACGCCCTGCCCGTGGCCGATCTGCACTGTGGACGGTGCGAGGCCACACTGCCCTTTTGTATTGCTACTGTGAGTAAACGACTACTTACTTTTCTTAAGAATTAAAGAAAGAAAAATTTACAAGACTTGGGGAGCAGTGTCTTAATAGGTTCCTCTGGCATGTGGATAGTGTGAACCTAAAAAAAAAGGATTATAGCTTTTTTTAAGTACGTGAAAAAATCTATCTTTATTGTGGGAAAACACCTTAAAAATTTGATTGCACTTATTTCATAGCAAAAAATCTAATAGCAAAAAGTAACTTAGCTCAAAAAACATTTTTTTCCATTTTACATCTTATAATGTTAATTTGTAGGGACTGCATATCGTTAAAGATGATCTGACTGCGTGCCCCGAATGCGACTTCCCTGCTATTTATTCGGAATTCAAAGAGTAAGTAATTAAAACTTGATTTGTAGACAGAAAAAACTTTATATTTTAACATGTATAAAATTTTCTTATGAAAGTTTCCACCAATGAGTATTATTAGCATAAAAAAAATTGTGCACTTTCGAGCGGCTATTGCTTGATTTTTGAGGGCCTGTAAACTGTCTCTTGTTTATAGAGTATATAAGTTTGTTGAAATGATACAAATTGCAGATATGAAACATTTCATCAGCAAAGCAAGTCGCATACTTATCTGTCTGCGAGTCATCGAAAATCTTCATACGGGAATCTTTCAATTCTATGAAGTATTAAAAAAGAAATTGATCCCCAAATAAACTACTTTAGCCTCACAACCTTCCCTGTCTGCTGGTAAATCCGAACAGTCTCCCATAATACAATGTATTATACACACAATTAGCATATATATACTTTTTATTTATGAACTATTTAATTCTAGTTTCTGGTATTCTATGATTCTATAAATAAATATGTAATGATTTATGTTTATTTTCCAGACTTTTACGAGACGAAGGCAAGTGTCCAATGTGCGGTGAAACCGTGGACTATAGAAGACTCGTTAAAATAGATGATATTGCCTTATATATGGACTTTAAGAGTGGGGAATAAGGGCCATACCGCTTTGTCATTTCAGAGTGATCTAATGATTGTGATAATATCCGAGCCGTCCTGATGTGTCTTATTTATATTGTATTAAGTTTTAAAACATAAATTGTATTTTTTGTACAATATTTAGTAAATTAATATTCTTAAAAAATATCGTTTAGTTTTTATTTAACATAATCCAGAAAAATCGATTACCTTGTAAAAACTACTATACAAATCCTAAAAGTATTATATAGCGTAGAGTATTGTGGTGAATAATATTAGTTTTAAAGGTAAATAAAACATTATTTGATATATTAATTAAACAAATAATACACATATAAAGTGATGAAACATTTATTTTTCATTTGAAAGTATACCAAGTTGTAGTTACACGTCCGATACTGAGATTCAAATGAAATGTAAAACACAATTGTTGGTATATATTATACAAAACGTGACGGGGTTACTTTTTTGACTTAAAATTTCCACTTCAAAACATAGATTGTGGAGATGTAATACAATTTATATAGACTTATTTAAAAATCATTTTTGCATAATAAAAGAATAAAATGTAGGCACTTTTAAATGTTTTAAAATTATGTAAGTTAAGAAATATTAAATGAGATGCATAAATAATGGTTTAAGACAGTATTTTGAAGTAGAAATTTGGCAAAGACCGTCCAGTCCCCTTCGGTTAGTCTAGAATCATCAATATTGCCCTAATATAATTACTACTACCTATCTATGCCTTAAGTAGACAATACATTTATACAACTTAAATTAGTGACAAGAAGAGTAACTCAATAATACATCGATAATGGAAATGAATCGATTGTGCTAATCGTACGCGAAGAGTCCTACGCGACCCGCTACACTCGACTCCACTAAGTAATACTCGACACGACTCGAATAATAGTCGATTCCACCAAGTAATATTTGACTCGACTCGAGTAATACTGGACTTTACTTAGTAATATGCTAGAATTCGGCTAGCGGCGCGGGCGCTAGCGCATCCTACCCCCACTACCTTACTGTCTTAATACCTCTCTACCCCAGTCTATTACAAAAGGAAATACCGCTAACGGTCTATAAATTGTATTGTATAATATAAGAATGTTATCAAAAGAGAGTGGAGTTCGTAAAGAGTCGCGCTGCGCCCGCGCCATCTTGGCTATAAGTACGATAATTCCGTCGAGGCAATTCCTAGTTGTATCTCCACTATTCGATTCATAATTGCAAATCATCCAGGCCTTGAATTTATTAGCGACAAGTTGCAATATGTCGCGAGTGCAGTCTAAACTAAGAAAGCATTGCTGCGGGTGCAATTATTTAGAGTTTAGACCGATTACCTCCGATATGCTTATTTTAAAGTCTTTGAATTTATACTCAGAATATAGAAAAGATTTTATTTTAATATCATTATATAATGTAGATCTAAAATACGTTTTCCAAAGAGACGAAAGCCTATTTTTCTATTTTTATACATCTAGAGGAGGACTTCCAAGACTTTGTGACAGTTTTGTAAATTTTCTGAAAGAAAATTAACTCAACACGTCATAGAAGATTGTTCTCGAGTTAGTAATTAAACCGCAGCACTTTCTAATAATCTATAAATATGGTATGCATTTAAATAATCAGAGTACAAAAATTTTAAATATTGGTGTTATACATATATATATTCGTAAAATTTCTTTTCTGTTCATGACGTCATTTCAATAAGTAACTTGTTTGTGTAATGTGACATAGAATTTAAAAAGTTATAAATAATATTTTATTTTGTATTTCTTTATTTAATATCATTTATTTAGCGTTACTTTTTATTTGAAATCACGGCACAAGCAGATCTAATATAAAATGTACATTACAATGGACGACGCACTAAAGCACGGAATCAACAGCGCGTCGGTAGAGCGGACCGAGAGTGTACTCACATTGGACGAATCAAATAATTATTTCCTTTTAAAACACGAATAGATTTCAATAATAACAAAGTATATGTATAAATATTGCGATTATATCGTATCTCATCTCGATCTCGTTGGCCGGATATATATTTGTATATACAGACTCTTCGTCCGCTCTCCCGACACGCGTTAAATATTTACATATACATATGAATATAAAAAATGTTACAAAACAATAGTCACGATGGCACTCGTTCGCGTCGCAGAGGGGGGCGCAATAAATAGACTCAGAGGGTACTACAATTAATAAGGGAATGTATAAAAATTAGCTTCAACTATATAAGAACGTCTCAATAATAAATACTATAAATCTTTGGCTTGTTTCGGGGTCCGTCCGGACTAGTGCAGGTGCGCGCGTTTGGGCAGTGCAGCCACGACGCGCACGCGGTCGCTGAACTGCGGCGGCGGCGCCAGCACGGGCGGCGCGGGCGGGGGTGCGCCCTCTGCCTCCTCCTCGGGTGGCGGCGGCAGCTGCGCCAGCGACACCACGGCGCGCCCGCGCCCCGGCGCCTTGTCCACGTCCACACCTAGGCGCTCGGCGGCGGAGCGACCGCGTCCGCCCGCGCGCACTAGCGCGGCGGCAGCGCGCTTGCGAGTCAGCGAGTTGTGGCGCTGCATGGGCGGCAGCGCCAGGCTCTCGGAGGACGAGTGCACGGGCTCGGTGCTGATGACATCGTTGCCGGACTTGACGGTGACGGAGGCGCAGAAGGACACCTTGTCGCGGCGCGGTCGTGCGGCCGCCTCCTGGTCGGAGGACACCCCCGACGACGAGTTGTCGCCATCGTCGCGCTCCAGCGAGGCGGACAGCTCGTCGCCACACGAGCGCGACGACTTCAGCCTCGTGCGGATTTTTTGTATCTCGTCCACGGAGAACGAGTGCTGCATCGATGCTGAGCCGGAGCCGGAACTGCTGCCGCTGGAATGGAGAATATTCTAATTACCAATTATTTTATTTGCAAATGATGTCTTATGATTATTTAAGCGAAACGTTAATATAGATAAGACATAAACAGACGTGATCTAAACAGAAATTAAACACGAAGAATATGCATTTAAATAAAATTAAAGAAATGTAATTACAACAAATGATCAACTTTTATTATAAAAATTCTATCGTTATTGTTTTATCAAACTTAAAATTCTGTAAACTTTGTACAAAAAATATAAATGGTGAAAACTGTTAATTGTAAGTGATAACCCAATAGTGATTTGTAATTTGATGACATCCCCAAAAGACAAGGACAGAAGCTGTACGAAAATGTCTGTGATATAATTTTAGACTATACCTGTCCTAAAATATGCAATCTCTATAAACTACTAATGAACTTCTCCTTCATATTCATATATTGTTGAGTAAAATGGTTTCCTGAAACTGTAATACATTTTAAAAAAACTAACAGTTAATCCCTGAAAATAAAACAATAAAAACAACACTAACCTAATATCCCATTACTACGCAATATTATTTAATACGTAATTTAATATAACATATTCATATTGTTTGTTGTATTTATTTTACACAATTTATATGTTAAAGTGGGAAACGAAAGTATACAAATGGGAATGGAGAATTTTAACACTATCTACCCCAGGTTCTCCTTATCTATTCTGCTACGTGTGAGATACGGAGTGAAGTATAAGTATTAATACCTAGTGTTGCTATTAGCGCTGGTCTCGGCAACGGGCGCGTCGGCGCTGCGCTTGGGCGCGTCCTCGTCCGACTCCGACATGCTGTAGTCGGGCTCGGGGATGGGCGGCGCGGGGGTCGAGTTCTGTGGACGATTGTGATTCTATTTTATAATTTTTAACAAAATTTGAAATTATAACTTATAGATATTTTTCAGTAGTAAAAGAATGGTGGACATTGAAATTAAATCATGAATTATTTAGAAATAAGTTGAATAATTTGAAAAGCTGAATGTATGAATTAGTTGCAAAAGTTACGTAGTATATAAAAATATAAACAGATACATTACAAACTAAATAAGGTAAATCATTTCGTTATTTTGTTTACATTAAACATGCTTTACTAGATTTAAAAAAAAAATGTGGTTGGTTTATTTATTATATTGACTCTTTTACATTGATCCTATAAATGATCCCTGTATAACTTTTTAAATTACCATAGAAGAATTGTAAAACTTTCGATGTACTACTTAAACCAATCTCTTCTATAAAATGAATCCACTAAACAATAATGGAATAAAATCTTGCCTGTCTCACAAAGGCGCCGTGCAGTGTGATGGGTTGCGCGTACTGGTGCGCCGCGTCGTCGGCGGAGGACGCGCGCGTCGGCCCCGACCACGAGCGCGGGCCCGCACGTGCCTATACAAGTACATTTTATATATATATATATAAACTTTAATTTGTATCCCACCATATAACAGGGTAGACAAGACACTTCCGTTTCCCACTTTCCGCTAAGGATTACTTCCTCGAGTGGAACTAGAATCTGTGGGTTCTTATTATTTCATTTTCTTCCTCTCGTTAAGAGGCAAAGCGCGGCCTTGAGTTCCGATCAACGCGGAATGCCTCCAGAATTAAAAAAAATATAGTAAACACTAAGTTCCCTTTGAATACCCTAATGTGTGTGGGATACAGCGTGAAGCTGATATAGTAGTACCACCAAGAAGTACCACTACCTAATTTATTATATATTTATCAATTTGTTTTCTGCTTCTAGTACATTCTATTATCTAGATGTAGATTTGTGAAAACATTTTCATGTATGTGGGAATGGGTATGTGGGAATGGGTATGGTTTGTAATATTTAATGTCCAAAAACTACAAATAATTAATTATTATTAATATGTACAGTGCAATTGTCGTTTAAAGTGATAATTTATTATTGTTATAATAAAAAATATAGTTTCATTACAATAAGACAACTCACACTAAGTTCAGCGGTGGGTCTGTACGCTACAGCGGCTAGGTCCCTTGGCGAGGCGTACAGCTTGGCGGCGGCGGCCGGCCTGAAGGAGGAGGCGGGCGCGCCGGGGGGAGGCGGGGGAGCCTCGGAGGGAGGAGGGCCGCGCGGGCCTTCTAGGGTGGAGGGAGACTTATTTATTTTGAACTTAATGATTAGTGTATGTAAAATGAACTTGCCGCCGTAGTCACTAATTAGACAGCGTCTAACACAACACTCAGATGATAATTTTCAATTTCCAGTTTTGGTATCGTGACACGGCGCGGTGTTGAGCTTTGCTACTCAACACGCAATGCTTTTAAAAGCAATTTAAGCAGTCTTGTTGAACGCTTCCGATCTCTTTGAATTCGAGATATTACATGTTTAGTTGTTGAACTAGATGCTAAGTTTTGTCTTGTGTAAGCTGAAAAGAAATAGCAATATATTAGTACCGTGTACATCCTCACTGGAACGCGTGCGCGGGGGCCGCGCCGCATGCTCCGCCGCCAGGTCCGGTGTCGAGTGGAAGTCGCGACGCAGCGTGCCGGTAGACTTGGTAAGCAACTGTAGACGTCAACTTCATTAATTCAAATTCAATATAATTATTTGTTATTCTAATAGAGTTTTGCAAGCATTTTAATCGCCGAATGAACATAAAGCTATCATTATTATTCTATTATTGCTATTTTACTCAATAAATAGAGTCGAAAATAAATCAAATCAGCTTCACACTGTATCCCCCGCATACAGCAGGGTAGGCAGAGGGAACCTAGTGTTAAGACACGCCTTTCCCACTTTCCGCCGAGTTCTGAAGGTATTGCGTGTTTAGTGGTGGAACTCAAGGCCGCGCTTTGCCTCGACAACACAGCGAAGAAATGAATATAAATTTGAATAATAATATTTTAAACAATAATATTTTTTTTAAAATAAATATTTCACTTCCTTGAGTGGGGATCGAACCCACCAACCAGTCGTCCACACTACACTTTGTGTAGTGTTCTCAAATTAAAACGAAGGAATATAAACATATGTTTATATTTCGACCCTCGCTTAAAGAGAGGTAGGGGTTGTCCGCCATTGTTTTAGATTGCTCATTATGCTGGGAACGGTTACGGAAGGTAAGGTCACTTTCCAGGTATCCTTTAATTTCAAAGCTACTTTAGTCTTATTATAAGCTTACCTTAGTCTTATTCCGTTTCATGTCAGCGACAGAAGCATACACCCTAGCTCGAGGGGAGGCCGGTGGTGAGGCGTGCGGAGAGGCGCCATTATCTTGAAACGCTGACCGGGTCATCATTGCACCGCCGCTGGAAGAATGAAATTATCATTTTAATTAAGATATTTATAATATTATGAAGTTAACAGATTATGTTTGGTTGTATTCCCTAATCACAATACAATTTTTGGTTTAAATTATAAGTATAAATTTTGTTTGTGTTGTAAAGTCATTTATTAAATAACTAAAAAGGTTGTAGGCTATATGACATCAGGTAGATCTTTTCGGTGTACCCCACTGCGATTAGAGTCATTTCCCATATTAATATATCTCATATGTCACGCAGATAGGTGTTTACATATAACGAATAGATAATGAAGACATCGTGGCTAATATACGGTTAGAAACATGAGTAAAAAAAAATAAAAAAACAAAATAAATAGTCATAAAACATAGAACTATATAGTTTTAAAAACAATTAGATGTGTATTAGTATACACATATACGTACGCGTGATCGGCGTCGGCCTGCCTCTGGAACAGCTCCTCGAGCTCGGCAGCCGTGATGCGCCCGGAGGCGGGGCGCGCGCGGATGGAAGCCGTGCGCGGCGCCACCGGAGTGCCCTGCGCCGGCGTGTTGCCTGCAATTACCATTATACGCCTGTTATACGCTGTCATTTGTATGTGGATATACTTATCGATGAAGCAATCTAAGAACTTTAACGCATATAATATTTTAATTTAAGAATATACTACATAGTTCGGTTCAAAAGTTCGTGTCCACATTAAAAGTCCGAATAAAAAAATGAATACAAATTGTATTATTAGTATTACCTATATTTATCGTTACGTAACTTAAAATCTTTTTATTAATATAATAAATAAAATAAATGCAATTATAAACAACACTCACTATTGCTACCGCCATGTAACTGTACAGATTCGGCAGACGACGACTTGCCTGCTACGCTCAACGGTTCACAGCTCTCTTCTTTTTCACCACCATTTTCTACAGGAACATTATGATATACGTTTAATTTTTTATTTTTTTTATTATGATGATTTCGGTTTTCTTTTCGGAATTTTTTTTGCACAAAAAAGGGAAATTTTTAATTTATATTTTTTCGTATTTTTTATTATTTTTTAGATTTGCTAATTAATAAAATATTTTTAGGACAACCATTTATATTTTATACATTTAACATATGCCATAATAGGTTCACTCATCCTACCCCGCTATGCAGGAAAAAGAATGAAGCTTCTCTTGCTTTTCTTGTACACTAACTATATAATATAATAATTAAATTATAAATAAAAAAGTGTTACCGAGTCCAGCGACCATAGATTTGGCCCTGGCGCGGCCAACGCTCAGCGTGGTGCGCGGGTCTCGGCGCGGAGGCGCGGGCGCAGGGCTGCGACCTGACACAATTTTGTATTTTATAACATACTAAATTATACGATCTATGTAGGGGGATGGGATCGTCATGGTGCGGTGGCAATAGCGTGCGACCAGCAACGCGACGGTTATGGGTTCGATTCCGTTCGGGGGAATGAAGTAATATTTTTTTTTATTAATCGTTTTGGTAACACAGAGTGTTACAGCGTATCTCGCATATAGGATGTTAGGAAGGCCGAATTTTATGTTAAAACACTCCATTACTTTGAAGACAAAGCGCAACGTTGAGTCCCACCAATCCGTAACGCTTCGTGAATTGGGCGAAAAGAGGGGAACGGAAGTGCCTTAATGGAAGCGGAGGGTTTAACGACTAGGTTCCCAGGTCCCCTCAGCCTACCTTGCTATGTGTGGGATACAGGGTGAAATTAAGAATATATTTATAAACTTAAAACTTTACTTTTTACTTACTTAAAAAGTGTATTACTTAACTATTGGAAATCGCCCAAGAAGTTACGGCGAGGGTTCAATAACCGCTGTATTCAATTTTTTATATGCTTTCTAAAATAGTATTAATATAAAAATTACCAGCAGCAGCCTTCCTGGGTAAAGTTGCGGCGTACGGCCGTCCAGAGTTCGACAGCTGTGTTTGGGACTTACTGGCTGGTACCGTACACGCGCTTTCGGCGTTAAACGCTGTAATAGTAAATAAACATGAGTTTCTTGATTAATTTGAAACACAAATTATGCTACTTTTGCAATAACATTTAATAAGGCAATGAACGGCTCAGAAAGCAGTTCTGCTAAGAAACCAAGCAAATTCAATAATAACTCTTTACAATATCAATGTTACTATTTAAATATTAAATACACTACAAATTTTATTGTTTTTCCTTTAAAAAAATATTTAAGAAACAATTAATAGACTATTACATAACATATGTTTACATGAACAATGAGACGCTACAAACCGTGTCCGTTGAGCGACACGACGGTCATGGAGACGAGCGCGCCGGAGCCGCGTATGAGCTCCACCACGTGCTCGTGCGACGCGGCCGACACGTCCTCGCCATTGATCTGGCGAATGAAAGAGGTTTCTTTTGGCAGGCTTTTCTATATGATAAGAAATTGCAAATCGGCAGAGGGAACCTAGTATTGCGACGTTCTGTTCCCCAAGCAAGTGTGTTAAGTGGTCGAACGTCGAGACGTCTTGTTACCAGAGCGAGCGAATAATTCTTTTTTTAAACAGGTATCGAACTCAAAACCGCGTTTATGGTGAGCTGCTGCATTACGCTGGCCTTATTTATCTACATATTATTTTATCTTTTTATTATTTATTATATATACATAATTTTACGGACTGTAGTCTGTTTTTAAGTGTTTATTTGCAGTCATCGACAAATAATTTTATCCGAATGCGGATCATTTTAATACAATAATTTTATCCGCCGCATAAAATTATTCCATTAAAGTAATAAATTACAATTATATGTATGTAATAAGAAATCTTTAATAAATATAATTATTAGTGTCCGACCGAAACAAGCTTTTCAGCCGAAACGGAAACCGAACTTTCGGCTTTGATTTTAGGTTAAGCCGAAACCGAAACCGAAACTCTTTAATATACAGTATAATTAAAGATAAAATGAAACAGTCAATAGAGTTGGTCATTACCAACTATTTTAAAAGTTTTTGTGTCAAACAAATGCTAACTGCTAATATGGCAAGTTTTTCTATTTTGTTTTTTTAATTGCCTGCTGTACGCAGTTGATGCAGTGATCATTGCATCGTCAGAATGCGAATTGCAGGCATTGGGCACCACTCTGAAAGAAGGGTATGAAAATAATGGTCTACGCCTGAATGCGAGTACGACAAACGTTCTGGTATTTGAAAGAAATGAGGAGAGGATGTAATGCAATGTCAGTGTCGTAAGATATTAGAACAAATGAATGAGTGGTATATTGGAGGAAAATACGAGATGGATGTGGAAAGGTGTATTGCTGCCTGTAACAGGGTTAACAGAGCCTTAGCTGCATTGATGAGAGGGCCAAACGTCAGTACAGCTGCGCGTTTAGAATACAATGCAGTGTTGGTACCGACGTTGTGATACGGTAGCGAAACGTGGGTATTACAGAAGAAGAATAAAAGAAAGATGAATGCCGTGGAGATGTGATCTCTTCGTAGGATATGCTGTGTCAGTGTAGCTGATTGAATTTGCAATGAAGAGATACACAAAATGGCATGTACTAGCGAGGATGTCACGGTGAGAATGAAAAAGAACGTGCTTTGGCAGGTCCTGGTTTGGGCACGTCGAACGAATGAGTGATGAAAGAATGACAAAAAAGATTTATGATGGAAAAGTGAGTGGGGAGACCTCGGTTGACCTTCGAAAACACAGTATCAAAGATACTGAAGGAAGGTCACGTAAAAACCACGAGGATCCCGAGGAGGGCATGTATGAAGAGGTTGATGACAGTGGACGAGGCGAAAGAGGTACGTAGAGCGTAGGTAGAGTAGAGGTACCGTAGCGTTTGAAGCTCCGCTAGGGGTAAAGCGTGAAGTTAGGTAAGAAAGTAAATTTTCTAGGATTCAGTACATTAGTCTTTTACGAAATTGACTTCAAGCTACCGTGCCAAAAAGACTGTTCCACAATTTTATATCTCCAAATTTTACATAGAAAAATTTAAACCAAATATGTTAAAAACGTTTTGTCCTCCTTCATTCAATATAAGTAAGTGATATTTCAACTATTCATTTTAAAATATTGCATAGTAAAATGGAATCAGCTTCACGCTGTATCTCGGAGGCATTTCGTGAATTCTGGAGGCATTCGTGCGTGATGAGTGGTGGAACTCAACGCTGCGCTTTGCCTCGACACCAGAGCGAAGAAATGAACTTTTACATTTAAATAAATATTTCATTTGTTCGAATGCGGATCGAACCCACAACCAGTCGATTTTACACTCACACCTAGTGACCCTGCGCCACGACAAACACTACATAGTGAACCTCAATTTAATAATTTCTTGTCTGTTAAATCTATTTTTGAAATCTTATAATTAAAATTTGAATGTTGTAGGATTAGAAATCTTGATAAGAACGTGTATGGCTTATTAGTGAAAGCATTTAGACGTTTCGCAATTGACGCGGATTCGAGTATAACTACGTTCAAATATTTATATTTTTACTAGTGGGCCCGGACGCGGCTACGCCCGCTTGAACTATACGATTATGTATTAAATATATTTATGAAATTATTTTCGGTTTTCAATAGAATTTGTAAGAAAATATAAGCCTAATTAATTAAAATAAGTTAAAAAAGAATAATAAGTGGAGATTTATTATTAGATAAAATACCTGAGTAACCGAAATGAACAAGCAAAAGACGTAAAAGTAACTAAAGGAATCACTGATATCTCCTTAATTATTTATTAAATTGTTATACAGTAAACTATAATTTCCATCTAGATGAAATGCTAAAAGTGACTATTATATTAATTTTCATAAGGATGAATATCAAATTATAGAAATCATCTATTTTTTGTTAATGTATACAAATCTATATCTATAGTATCAACGAGGACTTTTTTAAACAATATTTAAGGGACAATATTTTTGAAGAATAGTGTTTTTGTGTCTCATAAGGTTGAGTCGGCGCGCGCCATGTATGCGTTAAGCAAACTTATTTTGGATGACGTTTTCTAACAACAAACTTTGCAAATCGTTGCTTAGCAACGGCGGTTGTTATAAACATGGCGGAATAAATTGCATGTCAAATTAATAAGTATTTTAATATATTGGTATATATCGAAAATATTACAAATATGAGAAAAAAAAGTATCCTATGTTCATCCCGAGACCCTCAAGTATCTCTATATGAGTATTTTATCACAATTAAATTAGCGGTTTGGCCCTGATTGCGTAAAAGACAGACAGACAGACAGAGTTACTTTCGAATTTATAATATAGGTATGGATATAATATAATTTTTATGCTTAGCTTGATTTAACACTTAATAACGGTAAATATAATAACATAAGTATTGAATTTATATCGTGTAGCGTATCGAATAAATGGGCTCTCAAATTAATATCTGAATTTGAAATAGCTATTGTTCAAAATAGACAAGAATTAAACCACGCTCTTATCTCCGAAGCCATAGAGGCTATTATATAAAAAATGCTTTCGTTACGACAAAGAAATCAAATTTAAAGTATTTTTGGGACGTAGATATGCAACTTTGTAAACCATTCCACGCAAGCTTTACATGCATTATAATTTGGAATTCATAAACTGAGTTATAACTCATGGATTATAATAATTAGCAGAATGACACCTAACAAGTACTTATTTTCAGTTTGGCCGAAGGTTCGGCCGTATTTTGGCCGAAACCGAAACTATGCCCAACCTACGATTTTTGGCCGAAACCGACACCGAACCTTCGGTCGGACACTAATAATTATATTTTTATACGTTTGTGTGTTGAAGGTTTTAATTAATTGTTTTAAGTGATTGTAAAACTTATAAAGAATAAAACGTATAATAATATAAATTACGATTATTTTTCTTTTAGTAATTGTATAATTTATTAATTTCATCTTGATTAGCAACGTTACTTGAATTTACAATTATTTATATTTGATTTGAAAATAATTTAATAGTTGCCGCCTTTAAATACGTATCTACTGATATTTCATTTTCTCATAAACAATTTAATAAATATACTAACTGTAATATTTTAATATCTTTTATTCATTTGCAATTAATATTGGTACTATAATGACAAATCAAAAATAATATTTTAAATGATACTACAGGAAGTAACCATCGATTTGGACTGCTGAGAACAGCCAACGAGAATCTTAACAGTTGCTCTTTTTAAAATACAATTTTACAATAAAATAAAACAATAAAATACTTACAGCAATCAAAAAATCTCCCTTCTTCAAACCAGCTCGATCAGCCACCCCGCCCGCGTCCACATCATCCAAATACTGCAGCGCTGGACACCTCTCTGACGGACGTAACTCCATAAGTGGGGATGAGGCTTTGGCACCGCGAAGTACGAAGCCGAAACCACGACGGGCTCGATGGAGAACTACGGTTTTTGTTTCCATATTGCCGTAACTGGAAATACGATAGATTTGATAACAAGATAAAACTACTAGAAAATGTTTCTTATGAAAGGCATGTACCAAAAAGATTATTTTAAAATCCCATTTCTGGTTCTGGAGATCAGCGCTTATTAAGAACAACATAAATTATTTACTCGCACTTCACTCGTTTTCAACTGTCACTTAGTAAAATGTGGTCACTGTAGATAACCAAATCACAAAATATATCTCAAATCTAATAAAAACACAGCTAAAAGGTTAATTTAAATGAATTAAATAACTTTGTTCTGTTAAAAACTTAAATATTTCTTGCAATAGTCTAAGCAATACGTGGATTGCGCTCGTTGTAGGGATATGTAATTAAATACAACAAAATATCAGGCTCCAACGGATATGGATTATTATTAATATCATATTACCGACCGAGGCTATAGTAATCTCATAAATCATCGCGTTACCTAACATCCTATTTATTCTGTATTTGTACATACATATATACATTATTTTATATTCATTTACAGGTTTAAATTTGACACTTAATTTTACACGACTTGTAATTTTAGTCTAATTATTATAATACAAATTATAATAATTTATTATTTTGTATTATTAGTCAATCTCGGTATAAAACACACGAGAACGATTCATCATTATCTGTAGATATGTAAATTTGGCGTCATGTAATTAAACGAAATTGGTTAGAACAAAAACTTAAATGAATACTAGACAATGTTAATTTTTTACCTTCATTTTCTATTGTTTTTAATAAACCGTGTTCAACTTTAATAACCATTTGATTATTGTGCTTATAAAAATATCGGCATAATAATCTATACAAAAATATATTGGAAGTTTGGAAATATATCATCCTTATGATCGTCATCAGCCTGTCCTCTGAGGACGTCCTCAAGCTTGACAAGTGGACATAATTATGCAGTCACCCACAATATCTAATTCACGACACAAAACTGCTGAATAAAGAAAGATTAAAAATATATTAAGACTTAACTTAACAACTTCTTTGTTGTTATTAATACTATAACCACTACAGGCACTTGGTCCGTATTCTTTTTTATCTTATTATTATATCTAATTTGCTTACATTAATTATAGAGTTACTTAAACGTTTACCTTTCGTTTTTTATAAGTAACTTTCGAAGAATTTTTGAATAGCATATTGTTCTTAATCCGAGATTACTATTAGTGAAGGCGCGTTTGAACACTTGTTTTGATATGCACATTGACACTGAGTGACAACGGAAATTAAATTATTTTGTTTACAAACTACAGTGTTTGCTAAACTGAAAGAATTGTTTAGATAATTGTATTGTGACATGATAGACTGTTGACATCCGACTTGTCTTGTGTTGGAAATAGATTTTTAAAGTTAATTTTTGAGGAATTATGTTTTGAGCTTCATGCTATATTCCGCAAATAGCAGTATATGCAGAGACAAGAGAACCTAGTGTTAAGAACTTCCGTTCTCCACTTTCCGCTGTTTTTGAGGCATAGCGGCGGAACTGAAAGCTGCGTTTTGCCTTGATGTCAAAGCAAATGAAAATATTTTATTTCCTCGAGTGGGAATTTAACTAACAACCTGTCACATTTACGTGAACCTAAAAATAAAAAGAATATTTACTCACGTCTTCTTTATTCTCGGCGCTGTGGCACTGTATGTTTTGCTGAGTGCCATTTCTCGTCGACCTGTCACCCTCGAATGGTGGATAGGCCCTGACGATAGCACCTGCAATATTTGTAGTATTTTTTATTTAGATAAAGTAAATAATCAATTATCCTATTTTTTTAAATCTAGTCTACTTCTACACACTATTCTCATATATAAAATAGTCAATATTTTATATATGAGCATTTATATGAGCCTATAAAATTATATATGAGTAGTTACAATGGTTTATAAGAATAAAAAAAACGCTGAGAGGCAATATAAAGATAACCTTTATACCACTCTTTAAGCCACACATCCACAATTTAACTTTTAAATTTACAATAAAAAAACAATTTAAATAGTCTATTTATATTCCAACCAATTTATATTCGAGTGTGGAATAACAGTTTAAATCCTTTAAAAATGGCCAATTTATATCGTAAATATGAAAAATAGGATTATTTCCATTTTCGTGTTCCAGCAAGACAATGAGCTGCGTTGATTTCTAACTGCCAACTCGCAAAGTTTCGAATTCAGGTGGAAAGTGGAAAAAAGTAACTTGGCATAAAGCCTTCTGTTTTATACGAGTACATTGTAAAGCTGAAAAAAAAAACACGAATATTTACTAAAGATACAATCAAAATATAAAGGCAGATCTAGACCTGATGTAAATGCGCGTTTTGCCGCAACCGCACCTCCTGCACGCAGTGCGCGGGGAACAACCCGCTCACACCGCGCAGCGACCCTTCCAGAAGACCGTCGTCCGTCGCGCCCGTTACTATTGTTTAAGATCATTTGTAATAAAAATACTTAATCTAGTTTTGTTAACTCTTTTTTATTGTTTTCACCAAACTATAGTAAATATATGCCGAAATAATAACAATATTATTTAGAATGAAAAATTTATTAATTTATATTTTGTTTTATTAAATTAGTTATATTTTAATGTTTCAGTTATATGGTAATGTATTAAAAGATAAATGTAATTTAAGTCATTGTTAAAAATTGTTAGTCACTTGACAAATCACAAACATTATTAGTCAGTGCAATGATTATAATTTGAACGTTCCTTCATGTTATATACGAGTTTATCACTTATATTATATTAAACTTCGCTATTTAAAAAGTACTAAGCCTCTAGCGCACTAATTAGCGTGCATGCCTACTATAGGAGTGTCTCCTATAATGACTAACTTTCAACTAAAAAAAAATGAACTAGCATTTCCTATTGACGCGTCTCCAATTATACGAATCAATCAGTAGGCGTACCAGGCGTGAATTGATAAGTCGTATGTACATCATTTTTTTAATGATATTTTTTTAGGAAAACTAATTCTTAAATTAAAGAACTACATTTTAGCAAGATAATAATTTCAAAATCACAAGTTGGTCTTCTATTGTAAAATAAAGCTATCGATTTAGTCGTTTATTAATCCTATAATTGATTTATATGATAATTAAAAATTATTGTACGGAAACTGACTTATCTTAAACACGGCTAGTACAGTGGTAATTTCAAGTATACCTTCAATGATGTCCCCCTGGTTAAGGCGCAGGTGGCCGGGCGCGGCGGGGTCGTAGGGCGTGAGGCACACGGCGGTGGCGGGCTGCAGCGAGCACGTGGTGTCGGACGTGGAGGTGCCGACGCCGCTCGAGTCCGATATAATGTCGCTGGTGTCGCCCGCGCTCTTATCTGTTGGTCGCGTGGTAACGCGCGGATTAGGATGACCGTGTGGCACGGCCTTTTTATTTTTTGTCCTAAACTTTTTGCGATTTGCTTGTTCAATTGATAAGCTAGACGATTTTTTACGTTATATATTTGTTTGCATTTCTTGAATTTAGAATTTGTTAAAATAAAAAATATTTCATATAAAAAAACACACAAGGGTCAAAACAATACCTATACCTAACATGGTACAAAGGGGCACCCTAAAATACGAGTAATTCGAAAGGAACGAAGCGGACAAGCGGATCGTGGTAACATCTATTATTTACATGAACACAGAACATGCGACGGTGAATGGTCGGTGCATGGTGATGGTTGTTCACTCGGGCCAAGTACCTGTAATTATACTGGCATCATCTTCATGGCTGGGGTGGCTCGCATCGCTGATGCTTGACGAGGCGGAGGAAAATGGGCGGTCTAAACTGCACGGAGAATTCGTTGACAGCTGAGGTCTTCGCAAGATGGCGTCCAATTCTGCCGGAATTCGTGTAGAAGAGGCCAAAGATGATCGATCCCCGGCCGACCACCAGCCGCCCCACGCCCCTGACCTCCTCTTCGGATTGTACCGCGGTGGACCCCGAAAAGGCACTGCAATCGATTCGTTACCCACCAAACAAAAATAATAAAAAAACGTGCGGAAAAAAACAATACATAATTAATTATTAATAATATAACTTCCCGCTTTTTAATTTACAACGAAAATAAACGTGCTATAAAATAAATACATTTTATTTATTATAATATTAATAACAATAATAAACGTTATACAAATAATATATGACGACAACAGAAAATACACCTGTATATATACATAAAATACTTAGTGCTAATTTATAATTTAGATACGACTTTCACAATTGTTATACTTATACATAATATGTAGATACGTATGTAACTAGGTTCATAGTATATACAACCATCACCATATAATGATAGTAAGCAATGGAATAGAAATATTCGATAGATAGATGGATGGTCTCATGCAATATCGCACAATTCTATACTATAATATATGTAAATAAAATTACACACTATTACTATATAAAGCCACGTGCTTCTAACCTGTAAATTAGAAACGTTATCTGCGTCAAATAAGAAAAAAAAATACAAAATTTACAACACATACAGAAACTTAAGCATTATACATTATAATTAAGCCAAGGTTGATAGAATAAAGAAAATTCTTCGACGTAAATTAGACATAAGCCCCTAAAAATACACATTTATGTCGTAACTTAGTCCATTTCCATCGAAAAATGAAGTAATAATTTTAAAGAATATACGAAAAAATAAATCAATGAATAGCATGAATTCATATTATTATTACACAGTTTGAAAACTTAACGTTTAAACTCTGATTTGGCGCAGAAAAAAATGCATAGTCCATCCGTTAAAATAATAAAATATATTTATAAATAAAGAAGCAGCCAAGTCCATGCACAACAAATGGATATAACTCACCAACTTCTTCTGATTTGTAATTCTTTATGACTTCAGCAAGTTCTAAATTGCCAGCTATTACAGCCACCTGGAATTTTAATTTTACTAATGTTAACAAAAATACCAATTAAAATTTAGTTACAATATACATCATATGTATTAATAATAAATATATAAACCGACATTTTTTATAATTTCTTGATGGATTCTTGCAATGAAATGATTAAATGACATGTAAATAAATGAACGTAAAAAACTATAAATTATTAAATTTAGAAGCAAAAATACTAATGAGTACCTATAAAAATGAGCTTTTTTCTTACAACGTTGGCTTAATTATAATCTGTAATGCTTAAGGGGATTCTGCGAATGTTACGATTTTTTTTTCTCATTTGATTGCAGATTGCGTTACCTACTATATAAAATAAATGGGAATCATCAATTGTTCAAAATACCCATTATTTTTAGTTATGATATAATAGTATAGCTTACATTGAAAGTAAATTAAGAATCAGTTGTTTTCTTTAATTATAACTTAATAATACAAAAACAAATAACAACAGTATTTAATTTCACAAAGTAAAATAATTATAAAAGAAATAAAACACTACTATCTCTTACCTGATAAGGTGTTTGGTTAGCAAAGTTCAAGGACTCCTTATCGCATCCTCTGAACAGAAGCTGTCTTGCACACGAGTCCTGAGCGTTCACCGCGCATACATGGAGTGGGGTATTTCCTGATGCATTTCTACCATTCATATCGGCTCCGTAGAAAAGAAGATGGTCGAGATGCTGGACTAAACCATTGCGGCATGCCTGTAATTGTTAAATGTTCATAAATAATAAACTTCTTTTTACTTGACTGTTATATTAGAGTTTGTGAGGATTGATATTTGTTTCACTTTTACTCAAAAATTACTAAACTTATATCTTGTTAATGAAATCAGATAGGACTAATGTTTAATCTATACCCCGTGCAACGCATTAGCCGACTGCTATTAAAGTAACGTGATACCAGAAGCTAATTGTTTATTGATATAATAGTAATGTGATATCGCTTCTTATATCCAGAATAATATTTCTTTCACGAACAATCGTAGAATAATATTGTTTGCCAATAGCTTATGCACTTCTTTGAGAAAACAGTGGATGCTCGTCCTGCCTGATGCATGATGAAAGAAAAATAAAGAAACGTAATATCTGTATAATTACCTGATGCACTTCCTGCCATCCTTGCAAATCGGTCGCCCCAATCGTCGCGTGATCATGCAACAACGTTTCACACAATAACGGATCAGTTTTGTTCGTTACAGACAAATATAAGGGCGTTAATCCTTTGCCGTCTTTGTAGTTTGGTGACGCGCCAAGTTCCAATAGTGTCTTCACAGCTTCCAAGGAATTCTTTTCGACAGCCCTGTGCATAGCCGTGCTGCCGTCTTTGGTTCGGTAGTCGAGTAGCGCACCACCATTTACGAGGGCTATTAGTATCTTACCAGGGGATTTTAGGCCGGCTGCGATTGTTAGTGGAGTTTCTAAAATGAGAAAGGTGTTTTACAGTAGAAGTTTTATTTGCATGTTTCATGTCTGCATCTGATTTTAAGTGAAAGAAATTCAATTAAAACATATATTATGAAAAGTGAAAGTAACTAGGTTTAGGCACATCAGTTAATATATACCTACCTATTTTCAATTATGCTTTTTATTAATAAGTCAAATTGAACCATTCTGTGGCTTCTGTCACCTTCTCTACCATACAAAGTTCTCGACATAATTCCAATATAATATATACAATAACCATAGGATTGCGAATGGTAAACATAATCTACATAGCTTTGAGATATACATAAGAAATTAATTCTCAATGTCTTTGAAATTGTACTACAACTGGTTGTTTCGTAATCACTGGTGCTACTGCAATTTGCTCTAATAAAACGTCACGATCTCCACACGGGACGAATGCCTTAACTACCATTTAGGTCTAGGAATAGAATTTTAAAAAGCATTTGCATAAAAAATTATGGGGCATCAATAATTTCCTAGTATTAAGTAGCATCTGTTTTTTTTTTATTTCAATTGTAATATATATTTAAGTGCAATTAGGAATAGAAGTAAATAAACTTTCCTGTCGAGTACTATATGTTTTTAAAAAAATACTAAATATACTTTTTTGAGTTGTATATAAATAACATTAAAATAAAGTGTCATACCATATAACATTTTTTTTCTTTAATTAATAAAGAAATAGTAGTATATTGTAAATGTATTATTCAATACCACAAATTTACTATAAAAACTGCTTTATTAACTTTTTTTGTTTCCAAAAGAAAACAATTACCTAATACGGAAAAATAAATTTTCATTAAAATAAACAATTACCATGTGAAACTCGCTTTTATTTCACATAATCAATATTCTCGCGTGAAGCGTGAAACATAACACGCGTTCATAAAACTATTGTATATAATACTAAATTAGTTTCAGTCGTTTCCAAGGTCAAAGCATTTATCTCGGATTATCCACACCATTGAGATTGATACAGTATGGCTTAACAATGAAAATTAATACAATGGTATTGAAGTTGAAAAATTTTTTCCCGTCCATAGTGAATAATACTTTAGATTTTTCATATAAAGTCTATATTGGCGTGTATAATTTTGGCATTACAAGAAACCAGAAGTTAGCTAAGTGTATGGAGAACAATGGAAGATAATACATGGGGTACCTACATAATGATTAAAATAGCTTCTGTACGTGAAACAAGTCGTTTGATCCTGAACTGAATTGAATGAACGAACCGTGAGTTATTAGAGCGACTTGGGAGTCGTGACTTGCGTCTCTAACCGCAGCGCAGGTGCAATATTTCGTACTACTTGCTGTCAACTGTCTTATTATGGCTATAACAGACTTATTAGAAGATATAATAACTGCTTCTTGATTGGTTTTTAACCGACTTCAAAAATGGAGATTATCACTTTTACAAGTGTATTAAATTAAGGCTGTCAATTCAAGCATGTGTGCCTTGTGTATGTATGTTTGTGTAAAAGTGACATCGAGAAAATATTTTTTTATTTAAACGTAATATTATTCAGGTTTTATTTATTAGTCCAAGTTTCATAAAAATCGATTTAGTAATTTTGGAGGCATATGCGAACCCACGGACTTCTCAATTTCACTTTTCCATTTAAAGTTTAATACCTTATAATTATTTTTACTTATTAAACTATGTTCAATTATTTTTCAATATATCTAGATATGTATTTGCTTACCGCCAGTGTCTTGACAATGAAAATTCGGATCCAATCCTTTAGCACAGGCCTTTGTAATTTTGTCTATCTGTCCGTGCGTCACATGCTCGAGGAACCGCCGTAAGTTGGCCCGCGAGTGTAACGCCTTTAAAGTCTTTTCGTCGAGCTTCAACATTTTGTAAACACGTCGTTTGTACTTTAACTGTAAAATATTGAAGAGAAAAAAAATGTAGCAATTACTATATGAAACAAAATATAAAAAGCGATTCAATTCCGTATTATTCTATTATAAAGATCTATTTCCCGCGTTCCTTTGTTTGCGAGACATTGCGTGTTGAGCAGCGAAACTTAACGCTGCGCTTTGTCTTGTTACCAGAGTAATTAATTTAAAAATAATTCATTTTTCCGAATGGAAATCGAACCCACAACCGTCGCATTTACAACCAGTCAGCTGTACCGCTGCTTTACAATTTCATCTAAATATTAATAAGTGTTTTTAACATCCACCATTTCCAAAAACCACTGAAATTAAGTTGATTTTAAATTTTGTATTACAATGAAGCAATTTAGTTTCATATCCGTTTTACTGATAAAACAACAATTCTGTTTTAAAATAAATCATTGAATTATACGGTAAATAATATGAATGTCTAAAGCAACCACTTATTGGGTCTGGTCATAAATATTTTTGTTATTGCAGTATACGGTGTGCAGGCTAATGCATTATAATTAATAGTGTTTTGAAATTTAAATGGTCAGAAAACTTATGGCATACATGGGAGCAGGGCTGGCAAGCAATTTGTGCAATTTAGTACAACTAATACCTTCTTTGGGAGAATGAAGTGTGTGTAATAAAATCTATAGTTGTAAAGTAAAAAAATAATAAACCTTATGTTTATTATTCATTATGTTTTAACTGTCATAAAAAACTAATATTTACAAAGTTGAAGTGTATGTGTATTGTATATAAGTATGTATAATTATTTATTATATGTATATTTATATATTAATTGGATGTATATGTATGTATATTTTACTTCTGCACACCTCCATACTTATTATCCCACATGACAAGGTTGGCTGGGAGAGAATGCTTTTAGCGTCAAGCCCGCCTTTTGTACATTGTTTTTTTGTAATTTTGTGCAATAAAGTATATATAAATAAATAAAGTTCTTTCAGTTTCAGCCTTTAGGTAGGTAAGAAGATTCAGTAATATCCATATAACATATCCCACTTCCAAAAAATTTTACAACTTTGCGTATTCTTTGGCTAAAGAGCCATCCACGTTTTGTTTTAATAAGACAGACAAATATGCACCCAGGACCAAAGAACGCAAACCAGAAACTCTTAGTAGAACAACGATATAGTTGCACTTTATTTTAGAAGTAAAATATATCCACGTATGCGGAAACACTGTTTAAACACTGATTGCTTCTTCAATATTGGATAAGAGTGAAAATACATAATTCTCGCACCAAATGAGTGATATGTAATTATGTAAATGTCTGTAAGTTTACAACTGTGACAACAGAAAACTATGTCGTACCTCAAGGTATCCAACAGGTCCATTAAACGGGTAATCCCCAAGACGACGCTCTTCGTCCAGGAATTTCCCGGCTTTCCCGTTGACTGGCGGACAGAACAACCCATAGTTGAAGCTCTCTTTCAATTCCTGTAAATAAGAAAACAAAATGTTTATTAATACAATATACATAACTTCGGCTAAATATTAGAAGAATTTTTTTTTTTGACCTATGAGAAATTATATAAGAATTTAAATAGTTCTTCATATGTTTTTTGCATATTGTATTTTATACGAAACTGTATGTATACTCAATGCACGAGTGTAACATAACGCTGCATTTTAAAAATCAAAATACAAATTTAAATCTCAGTGTTAATTCGACCAAGAAGCATGCGTAGTTTAGTCCTGGTAGTATAACTCTAGATTAGTTTGTTTGTTGGATAAATGTATGGATAATTTTCCATGTCTTTAGCCAATTTAGCTACAAACGTACTAAAATAGCTTATAAGATATACCAGACGATATTTAACTATATACCTCTATTACTTTTGATATCTTAATAATATATTTTGTAAGAGATTGAAGTAAAATATTTCCTCTAAATAGGTTTGTGTTAGCGAACAATTAATCTAGATTAGACTCTACAAGAATTAACACACCACTAAGCAAGTTTTCAACCATTAATCTTAGGTAATCGTTAACCAATTAAAAAGTACGTTCTCGCGCGATGGACTCGCAATGGTTATTGTTTACATTTCATCTACGGTCAGAAGAAAAATTATAAACGTTTTATTTAATAGTCATTAATTTTTCTTAACCTAAGTATGAGTTTTATATCTATGCAACGAATTATAGAATTCAAAATTGACAACATAATGTATACTTATTTAGAAGAGATATCGAAAGAAGAATTTAAATCAAGCTATGTTTAGAGATATAAGAATTATAATTGATTTATGTTATAACGATTGATGGGCGCAACATAAACCAAAGTGCAATCAACGCAGAAACATTGCGAATTGTTCACAATGGGTCAAGTCGATGCCAGCCTTATAAATGACCGTATAGCCAAAGATTTATAATCCTCAAAAAGCCTATTCACCTATAATATGGATATTAATTAGGCCGTTTCAAACGCACATAATTTTACGATAACTGTTGACAATAACGTAAAGCCTAACGGTGTTCCAGTTAATAATTTACTAGTTTTGTCAATAAGATTGTAAACAAGAAATAATAAATGTTCCAATTTAGTATACAAAAACATATTTTTGTACTCCAAATTGCTTCGTGTCGGCTTTTCATTAGTTAATGTTATTGGTTACGGGTGCTACAATAACTTTACATATTATGAAAGTCTTTATTAGAGGATTAAACAAAGCTATATTTTGAATTGATTTATAGATTTTACAGTAAATTCATAAATAAATGTTACTAAAACACAAAGCTGTATTGAATATTGTACAGTAGTGTTTTTACCGAGAAAGGTCACAAAGTGTGACTGTAAACACGACTGGTCGTGGATTCGACCCCCATTCGAGGAAATGAAATATTTATTTAAACTTATATTTCCTCATTTTTTCGCTCTGGTATCGAGGAAAAAAATATAATAAATAATAGTAATTTATTGTTATGATGACTATACTTAAAATACATGACATGTATAAAATAACTTTAAAGATAATGTTTATTTTATAATGAACCAAGAGCGAGATTAACAGCTATGATATACGATGGGGGCACTAACAACTCAGTTCACTAGAATTATTACAGTAGGAAGCATCTAGGTGATAAAGGAACGGTCAAACCTGAGGAATGATAGCGCGCTAGAGAACAGACGTCGGTCAGAAGTGGTTTAGGTGGGCGAGTAGCATGTCAGAGCTAGCCGTGAGGCAAACATCCCACATAATTTAGCTCTATTGTAGTAGAAATATTATTGGCAACGATTGGAAATATAATTTTGTATTTAACATCATTATAACTTAAACTTTGCTGAGAGCTGGGAACGGAGTGTCTTAACACTAGGCACGCTCTGCCTACCCTGCTGATTGTGGGATTCAAAAATAATTGTATTTTAATTGAATATACAATATAATTAATTGTCAGCAATAACATTTTCTAATATTTTAAATATATTTTGACACGTGTCAAGTTTTTAAAGTTTCTTAATTTGTGAGTATACGAGTATTACGCACTCTGAAAAGTATTTAAGAAAGAATATAAAAAAAGAAAAAATATAGGCTTTCAAAAGAAAGAATACATTTTTAACAACTAGCATGAGGTTTTATTATAGTCATGTATGGTCACAAGACGGCCACGCACCTTGTTCGGCATTTCCTTATGTTTTTGTTTTTCTGCGTCATGTTTTATGATATCTTGACCAGATCGTGAATTAGTAGGATTTTGTAGTAGGACTTTCGTATTTGTAGGTGATTTATACTATTTGGGAATATCCTTATTCAAGTTTAAAATAGTAAAATATAGAAAATATGAACTAATTTTCTATATTTTACTATATTTTGCATAAAATAACATAAAAATTGGGATCGAAAACATAGAAACGTACAGCTATGAATATATATGTAAGCTAATGTAGGTTTAACGTGCAAAATTTTAATTTGATTGTATTCAGTTATTTTGAAGAACTATTAAGGTTTGCTGTGTATTTATTCCACATATGTTAATCTTTTTATAAATAGCAAAATAGAAAATACAAACTGTGTCATAATGTTTTTATCAATTATAATTTTGAACGAGTTATCGTCACACAGCACTGCCTTCAGATTGTTTGTCAATTGATCTATGTTTGTGTAACAGAAGCCACCATAGCAGTACATTCGTAGCGAGTGTATTGCGAAGACGCGGGTATATAATTAGATACGATGTTTGCATACAATAGACCTCTGCTCTGCTTGTTTCGTGTCAATGGGTCACCGGATTGATTTCTAGTCTCCCGAGACTAGATTTGCAATGTTATAATTTGCTCTAAGTATATGTTCTGAGAGAAGTTAATTGAGTTAAAATTTTATTGTATTTGGTAATAATATTGAAATTTAGTACTTCAAATATATTTTTTTCGATTATATTACTATAGATATAGTATGAGAAGGATTTTCCTTATTCTGTGAACATTATGACGACAGCTAGTACGAATTGTCGGTGACTAAGCTGACTTGTATGCGTGAAAACTAGAAAGGAAAGCTCAAAAATAGTTATTGACGAGCTCAGTTTAGTAATATTAATAAAACATATAGATATTTTTAGTGTATTAAAGTTTCCGTATTAAATATAATTATAATAAACAATATTTATAGAATCTTAAATAAAGGTCGCAGAAGGGGGACTGTAACGCGACGGTTGTTGGTTCTAACCCCACTCGAGGAAGTTAAATATTTATTTACGTTTATATTTCCATTTCTTCGCTCTGGTGTCGAGGCAAAGCGCGGCGTTGAGCTCTGCCACTCAAAACGCAATGCTTTCAGAATTCGGCAGGAAGTGGGGAACGGAGTTTCTTAGCACTAGGTTCCCTCTGCATACCCTGCTGTGTGCGGGATACAGCGTGAAGCCGTTTTTTAATAGAATCTTAACATGCTACCGTCCAGATACTCTTCAAATACAATTTAAAACGAAACGTGCAACTTTAACGAATTGAACATGACTATTTGAAATAGGGAAGCGATCAATTTAGAGCGAATACGGCAGTAATTAATGTGCGGGCAGAGGGAAGTTGACAGCGCGACGACTGGCCTCGCTTAGCCCGGAGCTTGCGATACGAGTCATTAATTAGGATTTTAAAAATAAGAAACTTTATTAAGGCGATGGTGCTTCTGTTAGTTTTAAAATTAATTAATCTGTAAAGTATCCTGTGAAAATGAGGAAAATTGCGACGTTTTTCTCGTTTACTGATCGCTTTTAGATATAGATTTTTTTTAAACAGTTCCGTCACTCAACACACAATGCCTTCAGAATTAGGCGGAAAGTGGAGAATAGAGGAACAGGTCTTAACACCAGATTTTCAGGTTTCCTCTGCTTGCTCTGCTATTTTATTATTATACTCGTATATTGTAACTTGACGCTGTATGTACTTAAATAAAATGTTTTGATACTAAAATAAATATAAATATTTTTTTATATGGGTACATCATTTTGGCAATTGACATTTTAAAAGATGCGAAAGGTCAACATTCTGGAAATACATATTATGTTTTATTAATTACTTTATAAATTTTTGATAACATAATATTATTTTATGTGTTCTCTATTATAAAAAATATTAATTTTACACATAAACTTTGTTTATGTATTTTTAATAACTATAACCTATATAAAGTATATTTATAGTTTTCTTTAATACTTAACAAAAAAGTAAAATAAATATTTTAGTTATAAATTATAATAATTTAAATTATATGAATAAATTACATTTTTCTTTATTATATTAGACACGATAAGATTCCGTTTATTTATGTATGTACTATGTATGTAAATACACTAGTGAGATCTCCAACAAAAAAAATGCCTCTCTAATAATTAATGTCGTTGAAATTATGTGCGTACAAGTATGTAGGTTACTCTACCGACGTGAGAGAGTACTTCGAGCTGATCGCTTGATAGATAGATTCTGTCATATCGAAACCAGAGGTGTGCGTGTGCGCATTTCACAAGCAACGAGCCACATTACTTCATATACTCGTACGTAGTTAGAACTGACAAAGAAATCAGAACAAGTTAATCTTAGTTTGTGTAATAAATTGATTATAACGCAATTATTTAATTCGTGTTCCAATTTTGAAATATTATCTATTTTTTTTAATAGTAAATTTGTATTTGAGAATGACATGGTTTGAAAACTAAAGATGTTTATTGTAACAGCATATTAATTTTAAAATATATATTTTTGTGTAAGTCTTATAATAATGGCATCATATTTGCTATTATATATTCCCACATTAAATATCTCTCTAGTGAAAGTAACATAAATCATTCATCGAAAAATGTAGTGTCATGCGTGACTCGAATTGACAGCTTGTAGGTACTGGAATTGAATTCAAATTCAAATTCAAAATATTCTTTATTCAAATAAATTTATTATAAGCACTTTTAAATCGTCGAATGAACATATGAACAAAAAGCTACTACCGGTTCGGAAGGCAGTTCTGCTGAGAAGAGTCGGCAAGAAACTCAACAGTTGCTCTTTTCAAAGTCAATGGTACAATCTATCACATTTGTTAGCCGCCATCCTGCATTACATTCAATAGACATTAATTCCATACATGTTTATCTTCTAAATATTCTTGAACAGTGTAATAAGCTTTACTTGTTAGAATTTTTTTTATTGATATTTTAAATTTTGGAAGTAGCCAACTTAGAATACACTGCGGAATTTTATTACATACACGTATGCTCAGACTTGGAGTAACAATCTTATCTTTATTTCTTGTTTCTATCGTATGATTGTCACTATGTTTACTATGACAATGTATATTTTGTCGGAAAAAGAGAATATTATAATATATAAATTGGGAAGCAACTGTAAGAATACCTGCATCTTTGAAAACATCTCGCAGAGAATCTCGCGCTCTTAGTTTATAAATATATCTGACGGTTCTTTTTTGCAAGATAAATATTGAATTTATATCTGAAGCACTGCCCCATAGCAGCATTCCGTAAGATAAAATACTATGAAAATAGCTAAAGTAGACTAGTCAGGCAATTTCAACATCCGTCATTTGTCTTACTTTTTTAATTGCGAACGCGGCAGAGCTGAGTTTATCCGCAAGTGCTTCCAGATGAGTGCTCCACTGGAGTTTGGAATCTATAGTTACACCTAAGAAAATAGCTGATTCCGACAAATTGAGAGTTTCTCCTTTAATTAGTAGACTAAAATTATGTTTTTTAACATTTTGTTAAGCAAACTCAATACATTTAGTTTTTTTTAGCATTTAACATTAGAATATTAGCATCAAACAAACGAAGCATATGCGATAATGCACTATTCACTTCGTCATAGTTTATTTTGTTTCTGTCAACCTTAAATATTAAAGAGGTATCATCCGCGAAAAGTACAATATTATATAGGTTCTTCACATAAAAAGGCAGATCGTTAATATAAAGAAGAAATAAAGGGGGACCAAGAATGGATCCCTGTGGAACGCCCATCTTTAGTGGAGATCCAGATGATTTTACATTATTTATACTAACCTTCTGGATTCTTTGGTTTAGATATGAGCCAATAAGATCAAGGGCAGTATCCTATATACCATAATATTTTAGTTTTAACAAGAGAGTTACATGGTCTATGCAATCAAGGGCTTTGGATAAGTAACAAAACACTCCAATTGCATTTTGTGACCTCTCCCATGCGTCATAACTGTGCTTTAGGAGTGCGGCACCAGCATTCGTACTGGACATATTGCTCACTATGGAAACAATTTTTAATATTTAAGAAAATTGTGAGCTGGTTGAACATTATTTTTTTAAATATTTTACTTAAGGATGGCAAAACAGAGATCGGTCTGTAATTTCCAGGCTCAGATCTATGTCCACTTTTGTAAAGCGGCACTATGTTGCTATATTTCATTAAATCAGGAAAAGTATCGGATTCTACACAATTGTTAAAAATTAAAGCAAGATAAGGAGGAATATTAGGTATAATTGAATAAAAAACTTTAACAGACATGACCCATTAGTCACCAGTTTTCTTTAAATTAAGGCTTTTAAAAGTTTTGACAATTTCATTTGGTGACACATTCTTAAACACAAAATTTTGTCTACAACTATTTACATGGGTTTTTAGTATTCATTCTGCTTCCGAAGGAGATGATGGCAGTGAACGTGTTGCTTCAGTAGATATATCAGAAAAAATTTTTTGAAAAGCATTTGCCACTTCTAAATCTGAATTTAAGATTATATTATTAACCTTTAATTTAATAGGTTCACTGATAGCTCTAGATCTCCCAGTTACAGTAGTAATAGCATCCCATGTAGCTTTAATTTTATTATTAGAGAAATTTTTGCTCTTATATACATAGACTTAGCCTGGACATATAGCTTTTTAAATATTTTTGAAAAAATTTTAACTTTTAACAAGAACGCCGGATCTTGATTCCATTGCCTCATATTAAATAATTCGTATAGTTTGTTTTGCTTCGGTATATACCAACAGTTGCCCAGTCGCTAAAAGTTAACTTCGAATACCTATGCCATAAAAGCCGTTAACTGTTTCCCCAGCCAGATTCTTTTTCTCAATTTTTACTAGTAGAATATATTGTTTTTAGCTTTTATGTTTTGAAGATAATATATATAAGATAGGCATATTAAAATCCAATTCAAATGAGCATTTAATAAATTGTTGCCATCGTGATCAAGTGGGACAGTGGTTGTGGGTTCGATTTCCACTCCGAAGAATATCTTTTTCTTATTTTCTTGTCAATAATTTATTTATAAATATTTATTTGTAATCAGACTAATCTGTCTCTTGTATCTGTCTTGTGTGTCTCCAATTGCCCTAGCAGTCAGAAATTCTTGCAGACCTGTGTTATGACTTTTCTTTGGTTTTTAAAATATTATAATCTCGTAAGTTCTATATTTTTCACCCAAACAGATTTTTAATTAACCGTCAACGTGTGAAAATAATCAAAATATTTTAACAAAAGTTACCGTAGAATTAATTATGCAAAGGAAGCAAAGGTAAGAGGACGAGAAATTGCGACTTCCGAACTGTTAGGTACAGCTCAGTAAAAGTTTGTTTTATTTAAATGTTCTGTTGATATTATAATTAATCTCTGTCGTTTACCAAAGTAAGGTAGGTACTTAAAAGCTTAAGCTTTATTACAAGTAAGTCGGCTGTTGCATGAATTTAAATAATTGCAGAATTAAACATATATGTATTATTATTATTTTTTCATCTTCACGCTGTATACCGCATATAAGAGGGAAGGCAGAGGAAACCTAGTGTCAAGACACTCCGTTTCCTATTTTCCGCTGAATTTTCGAGGTGCGTGTTGAGTCTCTGATCGAACCCACAACCTTAGCGTTTAAAATCACACGCTCATGCCCCATCGCCACGACGGCCTCGATATTTTGTAATTTACGTAATATCATTGTTTCCGTTAACCGGTACATACAAGTTATCGTTGTTTTAGAGAGACCATTCTCTGACCGATATTTTGAACCAATTATCATCAAGCGACTGCTAGTTTACATCAGGGCGCGGTGCTTCAACGAAATAATAAACCGCCATTTCAAAGTTGACTCTTTGATTGCAAAGCTCGCGAAAATGCATATACTTCGAGATGTATTCGCTCGCTTGTTAATTAGGCCATTCTTTAAAATTTCGTACTTACTTGCGTTCCACCAGAATTTGTTTTTGACGAAGCATAATTACATGGCAGTCAGCCAAAAGCTGTCCTAGTTTTTGCTTGTTCAATTTACAACGTAAGCATTTTTTGGAATTAATTTTTCGTTTACATTGAACAAATTTATGTATTTGAGGCCAGTCGTGGCGCAGAATTAGAAAAAAATCTGAAAATGAGGAATAGAGTGTCTTTAAACTAGATTCCCTCTGCAGGATACAGCGTGAAGATGATAAAAAAAATATGTATTAAAATTATTAAAACGACACAATTGATTGTACTTAGGTATATGTAATAAGCCTGGCGCCATGTAACATTATAATGTCACATATTTGTATTATTTTTATATTTTATATCTTTTGTAAATGGCAAAGGAAGCACATTAAACTTGAAAGACTGGTTGCTGAGGAAACGTAAAGGTGAGATAAGCAGTAACTTAATGATTGACATGACCAGTTGTTATCAAGCACAAGGCCTATAACTAGTCCATTAAAGGAGGTTCAAGCAATTTAACCCATCAACTATTTTAATTAAAATATCTACATATAGAAACATCACAAAAAATAAAAGTCTCTATTGTTTTTATTAAATCTTTGACATTGCATTGAGATTGTTATGGTAGTCTTCCTTATAAGGCAATATAAATTAATGTTTTTGTTAGATAGCGATAGATCGCATGCTGAACCACCATTAAAGGCTCTGTTCGAATCTTACAAATGAACGAAGAATTAAGAGGCAATCTATTTGATAATTTATCTCATATGAAATATTTAGCAGTAATCAAGGATCAGGTTCACGCTGTATTCCGTATATAGCAGGGCGAACCTAGTGTTAAGACACTCCCACCTCCCCCTTTCCTAATTTCCGCCGAGTGTTTCGAGTCATTGCGTTGTTAAGTGGCGGAACTCAACGCCGGGCTTTTGCCTGAAATCTCTGGAATTTCAGGCAATTTCACCTCGCCCATTTCGATTCGCCCAAGAAATTCGCGAAGAAATTATAATATTAACAAATAATAACTTATTTCTAAGGGGGTCGAATCCAAAACCGTCGCGTTATACCCTAGTGCCTCTGCACCATGATGGCAATTAATCACAAGAAACCCTATTAAAAAACTACTTTGTAACTCTGATCGATTGCAAAATCAATGCAAATCTGATATGCAGAGTTGGATATCAACGAAAGCCTTTATCTTGGTTCAAAGCAAGCGCACTCAGTTACAGTTACGAGGCAGATACTCTAGTATTACAGTCATACCTGGACATAACAAAAGGCATTTCTCTGCAAATAATCACGGGATGATCGTAAGATTCAATTTTATTGCTTCACATTGCTTGTGTTCGACCACGTGTTTAGGAATTTTGGTAAATGAGTTTCTTCCATTCATTTTTTTTTAAAAGCGCGGCGTTGAGTTCTCCCACACGCAGTGCCTCGAAATGTTTTGCAAAAAGTGGGGAACGGAGAGTCTTAACACTAGGTTCCCTCTCTACCCTCCTATATACGGAATACAACGTGAAGCTGATGATGATGATGTCAATTATTTTTTCATATCTAAATATAATAGCCATTAAAAGTAAGCTAATAGATATATGTATAAATAGTATCTACTCGACGTCATACCCATATAGAAAATGTCAAGGGAACCAGCTTAGAGGCTCTACTTACGTTATGCTTGAGTGACATAATAATTTTAAATATTACAAAACTCGATTAAGAATATACCATATTATATTTGATGTTCAAAATAGAATTGACTACTACATTATATATTAGCTTGTTGATTTTAGTAAATAGAATAAGAACAGTAAAATTTATTTCAAGACACTTTAAAATTGTTAGTTTTAGTAGTTGCCAATTAACCCACTTCCATGACGATTTAATTTACCTACGATAAAGATTTAGTACGTGTTTTCTCATAAATCATGATTTAGTATTTCCTTCACGCCGCGCCGTCGTGTTACAGTTAATATGGGCCTGGGTTTATATCATACTTGGGGCTTACATTTATATTCATCTCGGATCGATTTCTGTGGATTCGATTCCTTTTCGGGGGAAAGAAATATTTTTATTTCCGCGCTCTAGTAACAAGACAAAGCGCGTCGTTAAGTTAACGCCACTAAGCAGCAAGCACGCAATGTCTCAAAAATTGGTCGTAAAATGGGTTTGGTTTTGTTGGTTGGTTTGGAAAAATGGGAAAAAATGGTTTTCAGGTTGCACTAAATCTGGTTAAATAAAAAATACTCCATTCCCGATTTTCCGCCGAATTCTGGAAGCATTGCATGTTGAGTGGCGAAACTCAACGGCGCGCTTCGCCTCGACATCAGAGCGAAGAAATGGAAATGTAAATTTAAATAAATGTGTCATTTCCTCGAGTGGGGATCGAACCCACAACCAGTCGCGTTTACATTCACACTTTGTGCCCCTCCGCCACGACTGGCCTGGTTAAATAAATATTAAACTAAACAAAATGTTAATTATATATCTATTTTATTAATTCAGGTATTGTATGCCGCGAACAGCTGTATACATAATATATAAAGCTCACACCGTAGTAAAGCTTCAAGACCCGAGAGACAGCGATCGATCGCTGCGAGTGAAGTGTAAACAAATTTCTCTCGCAAGGAAATGGAAATGTGAATTGATCGTTCTATTACGAGTTTTTACATTCAGGAAATGTTATATCAACAATGTGATGAAAATGTGGAATGTCCTGGACGAAAGCTTCATTTTTGATTTTATAAACGATTAAATTTATGTTTGTGTTCGTGTGTGTTGTATATAATTAAGTAAGTAAGTTTCGTCACTCAACACGGAATACACGGACACTAGGCGGTGCTAAAGCTCCCATCTGTCCACTCTGCTAAAAACATGCATATTGCATATATTTATTTTATATGTTTATATAAAAAAATGTCGATTCGAATACAACATGGAACAAAGTATTTTTATAATATATGTAAATACCTAAAAAATCGGGCGATGGTTACCAAAAGCCGACGAACAAAAGTATGAATAATAAATCTATTCTGCCGTATTGTATAAATGTAACATTCTACAATGAAAATTTGTGGTTCAAATAATTATTAATGTCAATAATAATATCGTATTATTTCAACTTTAATAAAATATATTTTATTAATAATATAAAATGACGTAAGTCTTATCCACTCTCCGTGTTTTTGGAATTTTCTGTATAATTACACCGCTCTCGCGGCGAATTCGATTTTCGGGAAACTAATTACCTTTGAAGTTTCAATGGTGTCGCTCGCGTCAAAGACATATTTTGCATGAGGTGATTGTTTCACGGAAAAAGGGTTTATACCTAAAGGGATGGTATAAATATTTATAATGTATTCATATGTTTTTATACCTACAGATTTTTTCTTTCACAGAGAGAGCCTAGTGTTAAGACACTAAGCTCCTCACTTTATGCCGAATAAGTAACAGCCTATAGATATAATACACTATTAAAAATTATTATTTTAACCTTCAATTTATGAAGGTTCTTGCATGCTAATGTATACCCAATTTTTTTACTTATCCATGGAGTGGAGTAGGTTGAATTTGATATATTAAATTGGACCTACTGACCGTCTAATAATATTTTGTCCAAATGACAAACAATAAATTGTATTATCTACCAAATAAACAAAGTACTTACTATGAAAACAAAATGTAGAAGGAATGGTATAGTAACGTTTGGCAATTATAACATTAACGTTTTTACCATTACAGTTCAAGGTTTTAAATATGAATAAAAGCAAAAAAAGCTGCAATATGAATAGATACCTAAATAACAAAGACCCGTTACACATAACCCACTTTTTAATTTTGAACCAAGTAGCAAAAAGAGTAGGTCTTAGATCATATTACAATGGAGATATCGACTCGCATTGAGCAAACACCGTGGGCGTCTTGCGAAACTACTGGTTTTTCATTATGCCTTTTGGGACTGATATATTTATTGGTCCGCCTTTACGACAGCGGCGCTTTTGATTATTATTAGTTTACTTGTAAAGATCATTTAGTAATAAGTATGTATAGTTATTGTTTCGCAGTATTTAAACGGCGTCATAAATTGTTACTAGATATAAAATAGTGAGCAATTCTAAAAGATATTGGCATTAAAGTGTAGATATGAGGTGTGTTGGTATCTATTTTACACTCTGGTAATACAGTTATTTTTTAATTTTAAAGAAAAGGAAACACGTTTTTCCTATAGCAAAAATTATAGATAACTATAGTTTGTGGTTTAAATAATTTATCGAATATTAATAAAACAAATAAAGATTTCCATTATACAAAAATTGCCCTACGTAATACGTATTTACATAAGTCTATAATAACAAAGGATAAAAATCTTTTTTATACGTTTGTCGCCTAAAATCAAAATGTACCACCTAAGCTAAATCAAGGCAATTAGAGTAAATGAAAAACTCATCTCAAAACCTTTTACGTTTAGCATACTTTAAAAATTAAAATGCTATTTGTACGTATATAATCTTTGTTTTAAGGTTGAGTGCGACCCTTTCGAGTACGTACGCAGAACTAATGTGGGTCGGGACAATGGAAATTGCTGAATGAGTTTCATACCATATCCATTCAAAAAGAACTCATATGAGCTTGAATATAACATCAAAAGAAATGTTTAATTCAACTTTTTATAATAATTAACATATAGATATTATAGGAATTGATAGATAGATTACTGATTTTATTTCAAAGTTATCATTGTATTTAATGACTCACCATTCACTTGACCTGATATAGCACGTATTTTTATTATTTGGCTTTTTACGAAGCTGTTGTGAATTCGATTCCCACTCGTGGAAATTTTATTTTTCTACTCAACGCATTATTGTAATAAAAGACAGTGAGGCGCTGAGTCCCCCATTATATTCAATGTCTCAAAAACAATGAATACTGTAAACAGATTTCAATTAATTAATTGTTTTTAGGCAGTTACCTACCTATTCGTCGTCTTAGAAATAATCATTATGAATACTGTGTAATATTTGAAAGTAAGATAATAAAAAAGGTTGGTATAAATAAATATTTTCAATGAGAGTCAAAATATTCCTAATTATGTAAAATAAAGAATATTTTAATTTTTTGATATTTGGAAATTGTCTATTCTTTATTCAATTCCCAATACCAACCAAAAACATTAGCAACAAGTAGAAGTACCTACAGTAAAAGTGTCAAAATGAACTGTTTGAGAGCTCTTAAAGTTTGCCATGGAATCCCGAGGGCACCTAAACCCGAGATGGACAGGCGGTATGCAGTAAGTAATAAACGAATAATCAACCCCCAGGGATCTCGATCACAACGAGAGTATCCCTATGCCCATAGCACCGCACAAATAAAGCTCAAATTGCGAAAATTCCCACAAACAGTTGTTGCTTCCGAAAATGGATTTCTAAGTGGCGCGAATGGGCGGTACATAAAATTTAAGCTGCTATATTTTATACGCGCGAATGAATGCTTCTATAAAACTTATCTTTTGAATTTGGACTTTCTTCTATAGTTATTGAATTATCTGTTTGGTATAAGTTTGTGTTTTTCTTTACTTTTGAAGAATTAAAAGTCTTAAATTCAGTAATCAGTCGGAATACGCGAATTATTTTATTAATAAATATTAATGTTTTAAATTATACTTCAACCATTTTCTTTAAATAAAACATAAATAGTAATGAAGTAATAAAAATCTTGTTTTTCTTCACAATTACTTTACACCTAGTAAGAAGATATGGCACCCTCTTGCAAGTCCAGGATTCTAATTTAGTCGCTTCTAGCGCATTGTTCAGAGCGTCACGCATGTCAGGCACGTGTCAGAAGGATGTACTTAAAAGGTCACCCGGGCCGCACGAGCTTTTCTCATTTAATAATGGGCTAAATTCACTTTGGTTCATTCTAAATATAAATCTGATGTGAGGAAGTAAAGGATAAAGGTAAAATAATTTTATTGTTATACAATATTTAAAAAGGTCAGTTAATAAAGATATATTCTCGTCTCCGAAATTTTGGGGAACCTCTATCTTAGGCTTATTTATAAATCACTCTCAAGACCTGAGATCCATCTTGAGATTGTTTTCGTTCATAAATTATACATATATCTAATCGAATGAAAACGACATTTCAAGTTCGATCTTAGACTTGTGAGCGATTTATATTTCACCTTTCTAAGCACAAATCAACATTTTGAAGAAATAAGTTATTAATACATTTAAAAAGAAAAATTTTAAATCTTATTATGTTTTAAATATAACGTCTCGCCCTACAACTTCTGACCACGTCGCTTCGCATTGACTCGCGCGAAAGATTAACGATGCACATTACGCATGCTTTGCGATACACGAATACGAATGTTGCTCTCGATAAATTGCCTATGAGCTAATGTGGTAGAGAATGTTCTAAATAACTATGATTTCCTGTTACTATTGGGAAATTATTTTAATGTTTATTATAGGGTTTAACAGAAACAGATTAAATAAAATTATAATTGGAACTAGTAAACTTATTTTTAAAAGTATTTTGATATACATTCTGTATTTTGCAATTCATTTTTCTGCTCTCTGCATATCAAGACAAACACCGGTTTTACCAAATCAGAAAGACAAATATGTAATGAAAGTACATGTTCTAAGTGACATTTAACTCGCAACGATGGTGTCTATATACATAGTTAATAATACAAAAAATACACATAGTAAATAATAAATCTCAATTATATGGTCACCGTACTTTCAGAAGACATCAAAACGCAAATTTATATTTACTACGCTTCCTAGTACTGCATTGCATAATACTGTAGGTACCACGGGTACCCAGTACACACATAATCTCAAAATCGCCACTAGGGGATTTGCCGCATAGAAAGTTATCTGAGATCTTGACAGCATGACTTCTTCGCCACAAACGTTTCTATATAACAAAGCGGTGTAGCTATTGCATACAAGGAAATAAGGAGATTGTATGATATTCTGTCTGCTTTTATTTGTTTGCTAATGTGTTGCTAGTTGTTTTTAATTGGATATAAATAACTTATTTTGTTTTCTAATTTATTTATACAGTTTCTGTTGGTCTGTACAATATAGGCAGGTACTTACACAAAAATATGACAGACCTTACTCATTTCAAGTTGAGATATAACCTTTCTTAATATAGAAAATTTTAACTTATGGTAAAATTTTCACAGTAACTCTAAAAAAAAGTTTTAAATATTTTATAACACAAAATGAAAACCGCCGCGAACATTAATTAACTGCTTTTTCTTACAAAAATCCCAAGGGCTTTATCGATCACAATATATTATTATAACAATGATTACTTTCCGACGTCTAGGTATCCATCATTCGAGAAGGATGACAAAAGCCTTCGGGATATTGAAGTGCAAATTGTTGACAAAAGTATTAGAAATAACTCAATAATAAACTAATATTATTTCACGTCATTGTCACATAAGTCTCAGGTGTGAAGTATCTGAGAGTATAATTTAGGGATTGATTTACTTTAGTTCGTAACTATTGAACAACACTATTCAGGTACATTAAGAGAGAATCTATTTTCAGACGTTAACTTAATTTCAAAATACTTTCATTAAAACAAAAACTGTAAGCTAACACTATGTAGAAAAGGTTCCTAATAGGAACCTTACCTTACCTCAAGATGAGATACGAATTTCGTATATCTAATCTCTGGTTATGTTATCAGACATTAATTAATTACACTTTCACTTATATTCACCCAACAATATGTAAGATACGAGTACTTTAAAGCGGAATTAGATAGCTTGAATCTGCGCGTTCAAACGTTAAGAGAAGGTCACGATCAAATTGATTTATTAGTTGAATATTAAGCCTAAATTGCTTTGCACTTAGGTCGAATAGCCTATGTAGGTATAGTATCCACTACGGTTACTCCTTTGAATATGCAGCTCTATACATGTAGGTATAATAGTAAATTGTTTTTATTAAATACGATATCTACAGATTATATTTTATCTAAGAAATCGTTTGAATAGAATTTCACAAAAAATCTCATAGGACAATCCTAGAAAAAAAACACTTCTGACATGTGGGTACCCATGCAATGTAAAAAATGAAACAGTATTTTTTGCTCTACAAATATAAATTGATAAATATTCTAATAATTAAACTATAAAATATGTATAGGTAATTAAATTCGGCGGAAAATGGAAAACAGAAGTGTCTTATCACTAGATCCCTGGGTTGCCTTTGCCTACGGGAGACTACGTAAAGCTATCAGTATTGATAATGTAAAAAAAAAATTTAATATTAAAAAAGTTGTGTGTAAGTAGATTAAAAAATGATTATTATTTAAATTATGTCATCTAGTGTCATAAAGTGTAAAAAATATATTATATAACAAAAACAAACAACAAAACATAAAAGCGGAGAAAGGAGAGTTCTTCTTTATGTAAAAATATAAAACTTTTATTTTAGAATGTTTTATTGACTGTACAGTTTGATAATGTTTAAATACTAAAAAAACAATTGCTGAAAAAGTAAATCCAAGGTATTTGGAATTGTTAGCACTAACTCCAGAGCGGTCGTGATGTGTCCTACCATTAGTGTGATTTGTGGGAGCTACAACGAGCAACGAGCTGCGGATGTACAAAACGTCAATGGCTAACAATAATTGAAGTTTTAAAAATAACTAAAGTAGAACAAAGATCAGAAAGAGATTTTGGTTATTAGGCATGAAATATTCAAAATTTTATACATAATTCTATTATGCTTAAGTGTTCGTCTTCGTTCATTTAAGTATATCTGTATAATATACAAAAAATATATGACAAATTTCTTATATATAATTATAATCAGATATCAATATAAAAAACTTCTTCACCGGTCAATATTGATTGTTTTAACCAGCCGAGTTTCTCGTTTATGTCGTTACAGTAGCGAGCGGCAGTCCACGGACACCGCCAATTATTCCATTAGCTTTCATTAACTGCACAAAATTTTTACTACTGTCCATTAAATGTACTAAAAGAATAAAGGAGCTGGAATGAACTTTGTTATAGAATTGATACTTATACATTGTTAAGCCAGTCGAAGCGTAGGGGCACAAAATGACTGTAAAATAAACTGGTTCGATGCCCACCCGAGGAAATGAAATATATATTTTAGTTTATATTTTCATTTCTTCAGTTGGCGTCGAGGTTAAGGGCTATGTTGAGTTTCGCCACTCAACATTTAAATTGGGAACGGAGTGCCTTAACACTAGGTTCCCTCTGCTTGCAGAATCTGCACAAGTAAAGCTGATTTATTTGATTTCGATTTTATTTACATTGCTATAGAGTTGGTATTTGTATAGATGCTAATTGTTTGGCACATTATCTGTGTGGCTTTGAAAGGACTCTTGGTGTTCTTGGATTTTGCAAACCTAAGCTAAATTAAACCTTGGTAGATTTTCCAATAATCTCATAAAACTAAGAGCAGTATTAAAACACTAAGCACAAAAAGACAAACAAAAAGAGCTAAGGAGAGTACGTACCCTTATGACTATAAAATACAAAAAAATCATATCGATACTATTTTTAGTATCCACTAACGATAACTGATAAGATCACAAAGAAATACAATATCTGTAGCGATCTGCAGCCACTGTTATTGTTTCCAAAAGTAATAAGCCACCTCCCAAATACTTTTCCCATATAAAGAAATTGGAACATTTCTTGTACGAGTCTACAGTTCTATATAGTTCCGTTCCAAAATGTGTCTTATTATTATTGCTGGAATTACTACCGAGTTGTATAAAATACGGTCATTTTGGTAGAGTTCCAAACGATGGTAGCAAGCATTTTTAGTAGACTAAGGATATTTACTGAATAAATTAATTATTATGATTCTTTTTTTTATAAATGTTTTCTACAGCTCGCTCTTTTGTTCACGGTTGACTTTTCATGTTTTAATAATACTTGTTTAATTTGAAATTTTATGATCTTTGAATAAAAATTAATTATTTAGTCAGATTAATCGGTAATGGGTTATATGGGTTCTATTCATTAGCGTATGTAGAGTTATTTTCTGAAGGGGGTCTTAGCTTACCTTAGCTTTAAACTTTGAGATATGTTCGTGTAAATATTGTTTCTTTTTTAATTCTTCGGGGTAAATTTTGTTGTAAGTTTAACTTCTTATTCTGGGGTGCGTACGACCCACTTAGTTCCACGTTTAACATTAATGAAATAAATAATATTTCCATTATTATTTATTTCATTAATATTAATGGCGTTGCATAATATAGGAATATTTTTTAAAATGTATGCCTTATTTTTCCAATAAACTAAATTTAGTTATAACACTTACAATTTATTGTAAACGTCTCTTTCAGACATTAGCAAAGACTAGGTTTCGTAGGTAGCTCGCCCACTGTCGAATCCGGTTAGTTAGAATGCAGTTCACATGACAACCAAATCGTATTAGTACTTAATAAGTAACTTTGGCCAAACAGCTGTCGCGAAATGCTGTTTCTATACTTTAGTCATCAGTTTTAACAACCGGTACAGCGCCGGTGCCTAGGAGTCGCCAGTAATGGCGCTGTCAGCATATAGATTTATGTATTTAGTGGCTCGTTAAAATAAGAACGACACGAGCTCTTTATTCGGCAGTGCGGCCTTATACTCGTTGTAAATCAAAAGTAATTGGTTTTCTTTGAATTCATATGCTCTATTCTATCTAAATGGATATATGGTTAAGGAAATCCTTGCTTAGAAAAGTATACTCGTATGTTATTTCTAATTATGTTCACTCTTAGATATATCGTTGGGTGGTGCGAATTTGTAAAAATTGGTAATCCCTATGGAGATACTAACAACAAAAAATAAAATGTAACAAGTATAAGGATTTCGACGTATAAGAAAGAATTGCTTAATTGGCTGAAGCAGGAATTGCTTTCAAGACGAGCAGGTTCGAATCTAACTATGTATTTTTTTATATGTTTTACGTAATATTTTCCATTCCCAAATCATAAACAGTTCAAAATTTAAACTTTCTTTAGAATAGATTTTAAATGCATACATTGTTAAAATAGTTAAAGCTATTGCATTATAAGCATGTTATTGTGTGGTTAGAATTTATGTCGCACGAATAGTCGAACTAACAAAACATTTTCAATTAGGAAGCACCTAAGGCGAGCACACATTGTATTCAAAAATGAAATATTAAAGCGACGCTTATACTCCCTCCCTCTACTTCTACCACACCTGACCCATTTACCTAAAAAGTATTTTTTATTATAAAAGTACAGAGTTTGTGCAGTTTGTATTAAATTTAAGAGTCTTGAAATTATTATAGAGTAGGAAAATATATTTATTTATATTTCATTTCCTTTTTTTTCTCTATATCCAAAGAATATATTTTAGTAAAATTTTTAATATTTATATGTAGGAGGAAGAGATTAGAACAGATATTATATTATCTTAGATGTTTAATGATTAGCTTTAATATTATTATCGGTAGCAACTGTTTATAATATGACTGGCTGTGTTAATGTAAAAAAGACAATGTGTCAACACATTTGTGTAGCTTCGGAGGAAATGATCGAAAAGACACTAATTGTTGATTATTGTAGAATTACGATTAGCTGATATATGTTTAAAAGACTGCAACTTGACTTTTATTAGATCAGTCATTTTACCAATAACGTGGAGGCTTAATGCCTTGAGTAGAATGGTGACGTGTGAGGGGGAAGTTCGATTTTAAAAATACGGAGGAAGTTGACGATTGTGGAATGATTTAGTCTTGTGATGTTTTGACGATCGTGGAATGATTTAGTCTTCTGATGTTTTGGAGAAAGGAAGGACGAGTGACGAGTGTCACGAATCTGCTTCGTCATTTTCTGCTTGCATTAACCCACAATGGAGCCCACAGGTCCAATAAGAGTCATTTGCGAGCAATCTCCTACATATAAATAAAGGCCTTTCATATAGTACAGTTTACAGTATATAGTAAAGATACACTCAGTTTTTAGCTTAGTTTTTAAAACTAATATAACATTATTCAAATCATGTAACATTGAAGTAATACATAGAACATTTTACTCTTTATATGCGAAAATTATACAAAACCAAGTCCATATCCTCAATAAATAACGAACACAATTAATGAATTAATATCAAAAGTTCAAAAAGAACAAATAATCCTGACCTTTAGTGAAGCTAGTTAAATAGGAGCGTGGACATGAGAGTCGCAGCGTGGGGCACCGTCACCCCACGGAAGGATGTCCTGATGAGTTTATCCCCCGCTCTCCCATCCCACTGAATGCTGTCTGTTATATTGGACGTGACAAATAATGTATGATTTACGTTTGTGTCGCGTACTATTTGTTTTAGCTATATTGCACAATATGTTCAAGAAAAATATATATATATATAAAGAGGTCAGTCGTGGCGTTGGAGCACAACACAGGTTCGATTCCCAAAATGAAATAACTATTTAATATTTTAATTTCTTCGCTCTGGTAATGAGGCAGGTCGTGGCGTTGAGTTTCGCCAGTCAACACGCAATGGCTTCAGAATCCGCCGTAAACTGGGGAAAGGAAGTGTCTCAATGGTAACGGAGTGTCCTAACACTAGGTTCCCAGGTTAAGCTAAAGAAAAAAATTGAGAGAATTTATTAAGAATGTTGATTGGTTTAATATGGTTTTTAGAATATTACAAAACGATTACTATGTCACCTTCCAGTTCTAGGCTTGAACTGGTCTTGAATAACATCTTTAATAAATTAAGATAATTAAGATATCAGTATTTATGTATTGTAAACATAAAGCATATTAATGTAATATAAGTACCAAATACGAGTAATTAAGTCTCATTCAAATTCCTTACGAAATATGTAACGTATAAAGAGATTTATGTAATTTCGTCTATCGATTGCAATGAATAAAAGCTAGTTTACACAACTTCTCGTATGCTCAGTCGGTCAATAAGCGTTTATTACCCTACTGACCGATCTCGACGTGTCGACTCGATAATTGCACCGTGTCATTTTGATCGAATCATGGACATTGCTACTTTCAAGTGAGATGTAGTACCGAAGTGGTCTAATACTTTACTATTATTAAAATATAGTGAATGTTACATAAATTGAGTTACTACGTGTTCACGCTGTATTCTGCAACAAGGTAATTACAAGTAACCTGGGAACGTGTTAACACACTCCATTCTCCATCACAACACTCCACCCCATTTTCCCCTGATTTCTTGCGGCATTTTGTGTTGAGTGGCGGAGCTCGACGCCCTTGAACTTTGATTTTAGATCTCAATCCTTATTAAAATTGTTAACATATAAAATAAATATTTTTTACCCAATAAGCTAATTTGGTCCACATTATGAGAATGTTTGTGCAGATATTAAAGTGAGCCATGGGAAATTATATGTCTACATGTCATTAAAATAAGTACTATGGCCTAGATAGGTAGTTTATGTGACCCTAATATAGCCTTTACTCGTAGCCATAGGTTACCAAGGTTTTTTTCAAATTATAAAGAAATGCTTATAACAGCAAGTAGTGCTTACTAGGGTAATGGACAAGTTAATGACCTAAGCTTTAATGGAGAATAACTCCTCATTTACAATATTATTTAGAGGTTTTTTAGCTTCATATTTTTTATGTCAAGATATTTCATTCTCTACTTTCCGTTTAAATCGAAAGCGCTGTGTATTGACTTATCAAGTGATGGAACTGAACGCCGCGTTTGTTCTACTATAAAATCCAATGCAATAAATATCCATTCTCAAGCTTAAAGATTAAAACTGGATTTTGATTTGTATTGTTTTATTTTAAATGTCGATCTGGTCGCATTATTACAAAATGCATTTTGCATGCCTGATTTACAGGTTTACACCGTGTGAACGGAACTGTCGTAATATTGATTTACAAATATTCGTTATTCGAACGCCGTTACCCCAGGTGTTTTAAGCTGGTTTTATTTATTGTATAGACAATGAATTCTAAGTTTAGTTATCACAAAATTAGCTGTAGATGCTATTTAAAATTGAGCCCAAGTTTGGGATGTTGAGTCCAGTCCACGACGTCTCTTATGTATATTACAATAAATATTACCAATTTATGGTTTCCCTAACAGATAAATTGTTAACTGGTACATTGATTTCATTCCCTTTCTCTTAACAACAATGGCGTATGTTAATATAACATTTGCATTTGTAAACTATAAAAATATCATTGTTTTATAAACATCATTTATTTAAAAAATGTATTTTAAATATTTCTGTTTTTTTTTTATTGAAATATTCATAAAATAACTGCTTTGTTTTTTTGTAAATATAAAAATACTGTATACAGGAAATACATTTTTACAATTATAAACACATTTAAAAATGTAATTTTAAATAAAATCCTCATCATCATGATTGATGTAAAGTTAAGACGAAGCGTCTTTATACGTTTACAAGGTTATAATAAAAAACTTAATGGTAGCGGAATTAATAACATTGCTAGGTACAAAACAATTTATTATGAACGTAAGTAGGTATATATATATATTATTTTTATATAGTTTCACACTTTATCTGCTATTATAACAGAGTAGGCAGATAGAATATAGTGTTAAAACACTCTATTCTCAATTTGCCTCCGGAGTGTTGGAAATTAGCGCCGCACCAAAACGCAGAAATGAAAATAAATTCATGCCCTCAACTGAAGATAGAATACATGACGTCTATCGCATTTACAGGCAAATGTGCACTCACTTCATTACGAAGACCTTAATATTTTTCTTAGCTTTAAGCTGTATCCCTCATGTAGCACAGTGTCCCGAGGGAACCTGGGAAACTAGTGTTAAAATACTCAGTAACCTAATAGGAAAGGAAGTGTTGTAATGGACTTCCGTTCCTTTCTTTCCGCCGAATGTTCGAGATGCTTTTTTTTTCAACTTGTGTTAAATGGATAAGTGCATCTCCCTCATCTCCCGTAAATTCATATTTAGCGCTAACATTATTTTATGCTACTATAAAGTCTATATGTATATAATTTACCAATATATATTAACCTATATTTAAGGCTCACATAAAGTTAATAAGGTAATTATAGATAACTGGATCGAGGCGTACTTCACAGAAATCTAGCTCGCTAGGTCTAGCATAATTCAATGACCTATTACGCTAGTCGTATCATCGTACCCGACCACTTTCACCTTCCTTTTGAGGTTTGCCTTCGAAATATTAATATTAGATGATTTCGATATTGGGTACTCGTAGAAAGTTTACTTAAATGTAATTATATCTTCTTCTTCTTCCTGGCATTAATCCCGGCTATTACCAGGGTCTGCCTAAAAACTTAAATGTAATTATATATTTTGTTATAATAGCTATAATATTTAATTAAATTACAGATTTGAACGTTTTTCAAACACTATACGTTGCTTTATATTTTTATATGAATTGACTAATCGTCGAAAACCAAAGAATTTATTAAGAAGTTAAAATTAACTTAACAAATGAGTGAATTTTACGCACTCTAATCGTGCGAAAATGCGGAACAAAAAGATGGATTGTTATTATAAGTAAGATTTTTACATACCTACTCATTTATATCTAATAGGATAATTTATATGTTAAAATCAAGCAAGACCTAAATCCGCATATTTATTGTAACGTTGAAAGCTAGTAAAGTAAAGTTAATAGACGCCAATATTCAACACTTAGTTTGTTCGACTTAAGCTGTACCGCCGAAACTAGTTGATAATGGACCAATGACAATAAATGGTATATAATTGCAATATATTTATTCTTTTTATATACACTAATAGTAATATTTTATTTTGTAATTTCACATTATAATGAATTATGGAATTTAAAGTTTTGGTTTTATTTAACGCATGAATTATTCATTTAGCAGTGCCTTTTTAAATATGTATCTAGTATATAAAATAAGTAAACTATATTTATTTCAAATATAAATATGCAATAACTGAAACATGAAACTGAATATTATTTGGAGCTCTACACTGGAACACCGCTCCAGTATCTAGGCACCCAGTTTACACTATCCATTGCAAACAGCGAATCTCACGTACTGAAAATAAAGAACGACCAAGTTTTCACTCCCTTGTGTTCCATTAGTACAGGTGCAAAATTATGTTAGCAGTCATCTAAATTTTCATTTGCTTCTACCTTTCATACGTTGTATGGAAACATATAAACTTGTTTCTTAGTTTTTGGTTAACCTTTTTTGTCTTATTTTTATTCTTAGTTCAACAATAACGTTTCTAATACATATTATTTTAAGATAAAAACATTATTTTATTTTATTATTATTTCGAGATTTGTTAATCTTAATTTTATATATATTTTTGATTGGGTATTATTATGACATATAGATTCTCGTCCAAATGTACAAATTGTCCTTGTTTAAATTATTATTATATAGTAGAAACTATATAATTAAAAATTATAACTTCGATTAAAATTGATAGAAATTTGAATATTATACTTTTAATTAATGTATTGTGCAATAATAATTCAATATATGGACATTGTTTATTTTCAGAATTTTTTAATTGTTAAAATAAGTTAAAATTAGATTCGTAGATTCACTCTCTATGTTACCTGCTTTTTGCTAGAGCCAAGCTATGTGAGACAGAACCCAACGTCTCGTCGTCGTTTTATCAACCCACACAGGGGACCCTACACATAATATATGAACTTACTTTGAATCTATTATAAGATTCAGCTCCAATATTATAAAATTTTAAGAATTTAAATAATTTAAGTCAGTTTAACTGTATAGAGTTAAGCTCCGATCCTTAACACGCAATGTCTCCAACATTGGCAAAAAATGGGGAACGGAATGTTCCCTCCGCCTATCCGGTTTAATGCGGGATACAGCGTGAAGCTCCATATATTAATAAAATATTTTTCTCCAATAAATTTCAAACTCTGGACCATCATTTTCAGTTACACTGGTATCATTACGATGCCACGTGGGCGTCAGTAATCACAATACAATAGATACGGTTATACGATAAACGTTTTCATAAATCAATTGTTTATCAACTCATATATGTATATCGTTTCCGAAAGATTATTATTATACAACAGTGCTTTATATGGAGTAGTCGGGCAGTCATTTGCAGGTGTCTATGTTGAAGGTCATGTCTGTCTTTTTTCTTATTTATTTTTTGTACAGACCAGCCTTTGTGGCCTTTTGCCATTTTAATTGTATATTTATTATATTGTTTTTTGGATAAACACTTATATTTAATTTACAATTCAAATTTCGCAACATTTTAATGTTAAAAATGTGATTATGATGTTATCTTCTACAGAAATAACGCAGGCAGCACCTAATAAATAGTCCAATGAACCTTGTAAATGCTTAATCATTACATATGTACGTAATATTTATATAAAAAAGAAGTCAATGCTGAATAATTAAAGTTGAATTGATAATTAATTTTAAAAAATACAATTTCGCGACGAAAAACAATTAAGGCCAAGTACGAATTGATAGGAAATGAGAAATTTGTACTTTTACCTACTCTAATTACTATATCGTACTCGTATAGCAATTGGCGCTGTAGACAACTGATTACAACTCGATAAATGTACTTGATACATATCGATAAAAATTACTCGATTATTTAGTGATAGAGGCATCTTTGCTAATTTATTAGATTATGATTTATTTTTAAATTCTTGGATATTACATAACTACTTTGAGACATTTTATTTTATATAATTTATTATTTTCAATTTAGTGAACTGCCTGTACTTGTTTTTCCGAACACCTCTAAAATATATATTTATTGAATATAATACTTTGGCTCGTAAGCCCAAGATCTTAAAGAGATTCAGGTGTTACAGTTCCAAGTAAGCTTAAAACTGCACCACTCGAATTTTATATTAAACCATCAGATTAAATTAATTCTTATAAGACCGTGCCATTATAAATTATAGAGTATTATATAAATGTTATATTTAAAAAAATCGCATTCAATAATTGTTTTTAATTATTATTATTTTGTTCATCATGTACCAAGGTATATATTGTTGCATATATAAGCGCCTTAAGAATTCCGGTTTAATCCTTATAGAAGAAACACAGTTAGTTATCTTTTGATAAATAGGTCTCGTGAGGGCAGCCCGAAGTTGCCAAAGAAATATTTCATTCCGATCACGGACTCTAAGAAACTCGGTAAGTTAGATATAAAGTATAAACTATCTACAACTGTTATTTGGTGAGGTTATTATTAATGAAAAGTTTTAATTTGATAGCCTTTTAATAATTTTTGTTGAGTTGGAAAAATATTAATTGTTCAATGATATTACTTGTTTGGAGGACAAGGTAATTCATTTAATTACAGAGTAGTAGGTATATGAGATTAACATTTTACATCAGATGTGTTTACAGTCATGAATGACTTGCACACCTGCTTCTGTTGAGGATAATACAATATATAATTATGATATAAAATATTCTATTCTTTTCCATAATAATAAAATTATAGATATTCAATATTTTTAATAAAATATATTAGTTCAGTAGTTCTAGGAGCCACAAATGATTATAATACTTAGAATTAGCAAAAGTAATACTATAAGAGAGGGGTAAATTATAGGTAACTTACAGTACCTACCCTATACAAGTGCTATAAACTTACAAACATACTGGAAACATATTCAAAAAGTCAATTTACCTGAAAAAGAAAAACAAAAATTATAATCTTTTCTTATATGAATGTACAAATCTACATACATTTGTTCAACTCAAACACAGTCAACAGTGCGAGTTTAATGAAAATAATTTACAACCATGATTCCATGCTACATAAAATTTATGTTAATAATAGGTCATCGTTTAACATTTATAAAACAAGCATTTGTATGAAATATGTAGATGCAAAGGTAAATTGGAGGCTGCGTACAAGTTTCGTTAGTTATCGCAATCTCATTTAAATATTTGATTAATATTTAACTGAGTAATTAAGGATTCAAAGTTTAACTGGGACAAAACAGAGTTAGCACTGGTCCAGTCGGGTAACTCTATTAGTGAATTCAATCAATATTTTAGGGTGGCATGCAACTTGAGGCCAGAGGCTAATTTGAAATTGAAGGTTCGGCCCTAAATGGATTATTTGAAGCCAAGAGAAACGATTTATTGGTATTAGTATTGGTTGTATAACAAGTGAGGCACCAAGCCAATAAGTACTGCTTAGAATCTATTATTGTAATAGAATAATAGACCATGCGTATTTTGTAACATATAATAAATTTTATTTTAATATCTTTTCAATCTTGTAACGTATAATGGCCGTTATGGCGCACGGGCGCAAACGTGTGACTGTAACGAGACGATTGTCGGTTCGATTTCCACTTGGGGAAATGAATGAATATTTATTAATATCATTTCTTCGCTACCACCAAGTACCAAGGCGAAGGACGGACGGAGGAACGGACTGTCTTCACACTAGGTTCCCTCTACCTGCCTTGCTACTATATTTGGGATACACCATTAAGCTAAAAAAAAGATCATGCTACGTATTTTAACATGATTACGTATAATATCTCTGAGGAAATCTAAAATATTTTTGTCATTTTGTTCTTAAACTTGGATGTTTTCAAAAGTGTTAGCTTTGTATATCAGGCGAGTGCTAGAGGTTTTAAGTATTCATGTCTTGTGAAGGAAAGTAATGCAAGATGAAATTACAAAACAAAGATACGCAAATTTTAAAAAGACAACAAACAACTTTAGACGCAACTTGAAAAAGGATGTCAAAATAATAGAATATTCTATCTTTTTCACAAAAATGATTATTTTTTACTATTATTTTTTACAGTTCTATTTAGACAAAAAGAACGGAAAGTTATGCCCGTTTCTATTAGACAATATGTTTTGATAACGATATACGTACCTATAAAAAAAAATATAATTTTCATATTTAATTTTCTCACATGAGAGGTTCAATGAGAAAAGCTTGCGAAAGCGCGTGTTGAAATCATAAATCATTCATACACTACAATTCATATCGGCAAGATCAAGAAATGTCTTAATCGATTGATCTCTCTTGCATTATGCAAGACAAGTTTATAGACACTTGTAACAGTGTTATATAAAACCTGCATGCTGAGCCTCGTTTATATCTTGAGCAATGATTGAACAAAAGTCTTATCTAAAATTTTATTTGCGATACAAAAATGCTTCGACGTTGCTTCTACAATTATTAATTGCTTATAGAGTATATTGGTCAATGTTATTTTTTGTATTTTTATATGATCTAAGAATTAGGTTTAGGTATAATATTAAAAATATATATATGTCGCAACGTCGTGAGTTTTTTGCATTTTATTGAGTTTGTTAAGAGAAACTAACAAATATCACTTCAGTTGTGTTTTCTTTCACTAGACGCATGATTTCTGCTAAAATGGAGATAACACAGTCTTCCTTATTATAATAATTCAGACATTCGGCGCAACAATGACGCATTTGCACTTTTTGACACAATCAAAGTTCGTAAATAATCTTTCTGACGTTGACATATGTAGCTAATGCTCTAAATAAGAACAATTACTTTATTTTCGCCTCATATAAGCGATAAGTATATAAGAAGTAAATAAATACATATTATGCCGTAATATTTGTACATGTATATGTGGACAGTATAATACAATAAGCATTCGGACGATACAAATCTTGGCAACTATAAAGTGCGCTTTAGTTTAGACTGTGGGAGACAGTGCATGGTTACTATAAAGTCACCTTAGTATGTGGGTCAGTAACATGTTGGTATTGGTGCACTGCATTCACCAAAATCTATATATATATATATATATATAAAAGGACTTGTCCTCACTGACTGATGTAAATTGGACAGATGTTTACTTTCGTAATCTGGACATCCACTAAGAAGGGATTTTGAAAAAATTTAACCCTAAAGGGGTGAAATAGGGGATGAAAGTTTGTTGTTGGAATTTTTTTTTAAATCGGCACCGATTTTTAAAAAATTTGAAATCTAGACATTTAAAAGTATTAAATTGAACACGTGTTTCATCGTATTCTGCAATTCTTCCTCTAAGGGTGCAAATAAGGGTTTGAAAGTTTGTATGGAAAAATCTTTATATCGCCACCGATTTTTTGAGACTTAAAAATATATCATTAAACATGTGTCGTGGTTTATTATAATTCACCCCTAAATAAGCAAGCGAAGCTGCGCGCGTCCGCTAGTATAATATATTTTGGTATGTTACCCCCTACACATAATATATGTAGGTAACATTCGTTACATAATTGATATATTAAACGTTATAAAATTTTTTTAACTTCACGCTGTATCCCGCACACAGCAAGGTAGGCAGAGGGAACCTAGTGTTAAGACACTCCGTTCCCCACTTACTACCGATTGCTGGAGCCATTGCGTGTTGAGTAGCAGAACTCAACGCCNTACTACAGTATAATACAATAAGCATTCGGACGATACAAATCTTGGCAACTATAAAGTACCTTTTAGTTTAGACTGTGCATGGTTACTATAAAGTCATCTTAGTGTGTGGGTCAGTAACTGACTGATGTAAATTGGACAGATGTTTACTTTCGTAATCTGGACATCCACTAAGAAGGGATTTTGAAAAATTTTAACTCTAAAGGGGTGAAATAGGGGATGAAAGTTTGTATGGATTTTTTTTTAAATCGGCACCGATTTTTATAAAATTTGAAATTTAGATATTTAAAAGTATTTTTGTTTTTTGAACACGTGTTTCATCGTTTTCTGGAATTCTTCCCCTAAAGGTTCAAATAAAGGTTTGAAAGTTAGTATGGAAAAATCTATAAATCGCCACCGATTTTTTTTAAATTTGAAATTGAGACTCTTAAAAATATATCATTAAACATGTGTCGTGGTTTATTATAATTCACCCCTAAATAAGTAAGCGAAGCTGCGCGCGTCCGCTAGTATAATATATTTTGGTATGTTACCCCCTACACATAATATATGTAGGTAACATTCGTTACATAATTGATATATTAAACGTTATATATTTTTTTAACTTCACGCTGTATTCCGCACACAGCAAGGTTGGCAGAGGGAACCTAGTGTTAAGACACTCCGTTCCCCACTTACTGCCGATTGCTGGAGCCATTGCGTGTTGAGTGGCAGAACTCAACGCCGTAAACGTTATAATGACAATGTTATTTATAATATCATTATAACTCATGAGTTCAAAACTGATTAAACAGAAAAATCGTTTTGTTATTACCAAATTATTTATCTTTAAAACAAGAAGAAACTCTATCCATCACTATCTACTATTACTGCTTAATCTATTAAATGTAGAAGCTAACAATTAAAAAGTAAATACCATGAATAATATAAAAAATATTAGGGTGTATAAATATTCACAAAGCTATTTATAATTTTCAATTACCGACTCCAGGTCAACCTTTTCAATTAAACACAAAAGGATCGAAAATACGACGAGCGTGAATAAAAACCATAGATATGTAAAACCAAAAACATAATGTCAATAGCATGAATATTCAGAGGAAAATAACCTTACGTAAATCAGCTTCACGCTGTATCCCGCACATGGCAGGGTAGGGAATATAGTGTTCAGACACTCCGTTCTCCATCTTTAGGTAGATATTTAAAAAATATGAACCACTGTATAATTTTCGACTTTTGCTCAATTTTTAAACAAAAGGTATGGCTCGGAGCGAAAATTATAAGTTTCCTCAACCAGGTGGTGATTCCAATCGCGATGGTCGACTTGTGTAATGTTGCACGTGTTACTTTTGCATTGTATAATAGTGACGCAAGCAAAACAAAGCCTTAATTGTGACTATATAAAGGTCAAACTATAATAATGTTGTACTTGTAGAGCCTTAGTAGGTACTTGCTACTGCATTAGGTAATTGTAAATTATAATATAATTAAAACATAAATATTATAAAAAATTACATAAATATTTTTTTTTATATTTTTTACATATTTTAACATCTACAAACGATATAATATGCAATGATACAGTTTGAAGCAGGAAATTAATAGATTAGTAAGTATTGTATGTTTTTTGGACTCCCAGTCGGTCTACCATGATTTTTTTGAAATTGAACATGTTTATTTCTTAAAAGCCTGTTTTATAAAAGGTTAACAGAATTCTAAGTTCTTAATAATTCTTAACTAAGTGATTTTTCACCTGCATTATATCATGCATGTAAATAAAGTTCAAAGCTCTTGAAGTGATTTAAAACTGAACTAGTTCATACATTCAGTATTTATGTACTCAGGTGTAATTGCATACTTCGAAGCTAGGCAAATATACCGTGAGTTATGAGACATATAAATTGGTATGAAAAAATGTATTTCTAAAGATTATTCTCGATAGTGCTCGCTTTAGCATGCATTGGATGTAAATTGAGTTGCCGAATACCGAGGGGAGCGTATCAGGTTGTAATAATAAAACTGAAACCGAAGAGAAACATTGTTTTCATATTTAGCTTACATTATAATACACGTTATCGTGGCGGAGTGGGGTGACTGGATCCGTGATGGTACTGGGTTTATCCCCATTTGGGGGAATGATAATATTTAAAAAAACTTTTGTTGGTTTGATCTTGTAAACGAGAAAAGCGGTTACCAGAGTGTCTTAACACCAAGTTCTCATGTAATAAAGATGAATGAACTGATTATTAATTATTAATTTCCGTTCTTTCTAAGTAAATACAATTTTTAACTGGCATTTTAGTAATTGCACAGTCTAACTAACAAGCATAACGTGTAAGCAATGTATAAATTGTGTCAAGAATTTCTTTTAATTTACCTTATACGTGAACAAAGAGTTTATATTGCAGCAAGATCAAGCTTTCCAGCTCCACTGACCCAATTACGAATAAAACTTGGCTTGGTTATTCCTGTTGTATAGCTCTTTTTTATATTTCAAAATATCTAAGTGGTAAAATGGTAAATTATAATTAATATAATTAGTTGTGTAAATGCTCATAAAATATTTAATATACAATTTTAAATTAATTAGATTTAAGTAAATAATTCATTTACTCGATGTTTGATATTAAGTAATATTAATAAATGTGAGGTAGAATGTAAAACAAATGTAAAACTGGTTATGAGAAATAAAAGTCAGTCTTAGTCGTGAGCTAGTTGTTATACTACATGGTGACAGCGGTGGGGAACGAACCCACCACCCCACAAGTCGCTTACACAATTAATTAATCCTAACCATTGGTTACAACTAATCAACGATTTGTATTTCTTATCTCAGCATAAGGTGTATTTAGTTCCCGTATCGGGTGGACGGCATCTGGGTTAGATTGATTCGCGACCAGCCACGACTTGGCCCTAGGTTGTAGTCGCATCACGACACTAGCCTGCAGCGTTTCTGTTTCACATTATTATAAAGCATTATTTATTATTTGTTACTGATTGCTTGAAATTATAGCAGAGAAATTTCTTTCTCTTTAAATCCTTAGAATCTTTCCTTAAATTTAATCCTTAGCAATGTGCAGGCGTATATTTAAATTCAAATTAATCTATACAAACTAGGGCGCGGATGTGGCGTATTATACATTGATGAAGCAAAGAGAAGAGTCGTTGAAATAACGCATATCCGATTTCAAGAATGGGCATGTATTGAAGTCAGCTGGGTTTGAGCGTACAGCTGATAAGCGCAACGGAGAATGGAACTTTCTACCACCTGGGACTCTATCATGAAAACTTAAAAGTCTTAAGCCTATCAAAGCAGAGACAAGACAGTCATGTCAATTAAGAAAAACATTCAGAGGCAATTAAGAAATCGTTGCGGCAGTTTGCTATAATAATTATGTCAACTGACTCTCAGCCAACTAGGTTTACAAGTGTCCAAATGTTAAAATTTTTTCAAATATTTAAAAAGCTAAAAAAGTGAAGTAAGCTAAGTAAGTATAGTTAATGTATATAAGTAGTACACGTAATACGAATAATTTTTGAATACTTTAGTTTGAGGTCAAGTAAAATAGAAAATTTAAATCAAATTCAAGTTCAAATCTCATTTAAACTTCGCACAAAGCTCTTAAGAAGTTCCGAGGACGTTTCTCACAGTCACAGATAGCAGGAACACCTTTTTATAATTTGTCGTCTTAAAACAAACTTTAAATAATTGAAATTCTACATAAGTTCAGAGTGAAATTGAAATTGGCTGCGGTTCTGCGATAACAAGCTTTTGAAATGTTTGTGTTCAATGAATCTTATATTAGTGATTCTGAAGGATACTTTTCAAACTGCTGTAAAATATTTGTAGCTTCTATGCTCTATAATATTATTCATATGTCTAATCTAGATTTAAAATTAAGTTAAACTTCTGTTGGTCTCTATGTTTTTGCACTATTAATAGAGGCGTGGTTGTCAGTATTTAGGTTTATAAATTAGATATCAAAACAATATATTAGGAATATTTAGTGCACGTTATTTAATGAAACAGTAATACAGTGATGCAAATAGTAGTTTAAAGAATGTCATATTTCAGTGACACAATTAGTTATTTCGTGATAATGCAAGTTAATAAAAATACACTTCCTATTTCAACAGTACAGTTTCTAATTTGTTTTTGTACAAGTAAACAATGAACTATTGGGAAAAAAAATAAAAAGTTTAGTATTACGTTCACGATTTCGCTTCGTCATGAAGACGATGAATGAAAGACAAACAAACCTAATGGAATTATCTCTATCAGTTTTGGTACAGTTATCGATAGCAAAGCAAATTACAACAAATAGTACTGGTTTTTTTACTACTTTCTTTAAAACTCAGTGTATATTTTAAAATAACATATAGCATAATCAGCAGAGAGAATTTGTTGGCAAGACACTCCGTTTCCTATTTTTCGATCAAATTCGCGATATAGCAATGGCATGGTCGGCAGAGAGAATTTGCTGGCAAGACACTCCGTTTTCTACTACCCGGTCAAATACGCAACATTGCGTACCTATTGAACAGAGGAAAACAACGCCGCGGTTTATCAGGGTAATTTAATTAATTAATTCCCTTAAATAAGGACTAACCATCACAATTAAAAATATAATTTATATATCTAAATATAAAAATCTGAATATTTACATGCATAGTAAAATCATAAAATTTTATTATATAAATGAGGTAATGGAACGATATTTTTTTTTATGTAACGCACTTCAAGGCCGCACCAAATAGCTTATTACTATAATTAGATAATAGTAATTGGAGTAGTGTCTAGACTTGTCTACTTTTTATTTAGTACACCAAATGCTGTGCATGAAGTATAATAATGAATTTGACATTTAGATTGTTCTCTTTGTATTAATTAGATACGACTGTTAATGATAGGAAAATGCTATAAGCGTATTAAAATTCTAGTAACCGGACTCGAACTTGCGTCTCTGGCATGCCGCTAAGACGTTTAAGACGAATTTAGTTTTAACTTTGAAACAAATTTAAAAGGACTGCTTAATTAATAGTACCTACCTCCATTACCACTACGAGTGCTTTTAACAATTTAATAAGTTATATTATTGTACTATTTTTTATATTAACCCTGTATTCTCCACATAGCAGAGTAGGCAGAGAGAATGTAGAGTTAAGACGCTCCGTAGCTCATTAACACTTTCGTTCCCTATTTTGCATCGAATTCTTGAGACATTGCATATTGCCTCTTTACCAGAGGGAGGAAAATTTAAATGCTAAATATTTCATTTCCCCACAAGGAATCGCTCACTCACAACCGTCGAGATTTATAATTCCTACACTATGGCGAATAAATTATAAAATATATAAATCTCTATATTTAATTATTGTACTTTCACTTACTACGGTTTTAGAAACAAATAATCACATCAACATATCTATACATATAAAATCGAAAAGTCACTCACTCTTCACGAAATCTCAGAAACTACATGTGCTAGGAATCTGAAATTATGCATAGGAATTATTTATAGGACGTAGGTGCTCGCTAAGACGGGAATTTGTAATATTCGACTCCTAAGGGGTTTGTTTTTGGGGTTAAAAGTTAGTATGAAACTTTGTTTCTATAAATGTTACGAGTCTCAAATTTTGCATGGACGTCACTTATAGGACGTAGGTACTCATGGAGACAGAAATTAATAATAACGTAGTTCACGCAGGCGAATCCGCGGCCGGCCCCTAGTAATTTAATATATTTGCATTCTACTATATTACATTCTGTTATTTCACTACTGTAGGTACAATTTTCTTTGAAACAACGTGACCTTATACGTAATGCTGTTAGTGTTATATGTGTGGCTTGGGGCGTTTAATTCAAAATATATAATTGTATACGTGTTGTATCATAGCCTTTAAGATCTAAATGGAGCGGTAATTGAAGGTTAAGCAATAATTTTTCTGTTATAAACTATTATAATGTAATATAGACAAGAATAATGATTTTTTTTGTATAAACCGGTACATATTTTATAATATTTTAAAACTGTATAACAATGAATATATATATATATATATTTTATTCATCTTCTAGCTGTATTCTACATGTAGGCAGAGGGAGGGAGTCTAGTATTAAGACACTCCGCCTCCTATTTTCCGCCGAATTCTGAAGGCATAGCGTGTTGAATAGCGGATCTCAACGCTGCGATTTGCCGAAAATATTTCGATATATATAAAATTCTGCCGTTAATGATTGTCAAGCAATATTTGACTAGGTGAGGGAGTGTAGGTGAATCTTATAAAGGAATGAAAAAAATAAAATTTCATGTTTTCTTTTAATATAAATCCCAATAAGTCGAAGTAATAATAGCAGGAAAACAATAAATAAATTAATAATTATTATATTATATAAACTATCGATATCAGTCCACCTTACAGAAATTATGTTCGAGATATTCGCAAGTTGTCGCTATCATTTGATCTGTGTGATAGTGATCGGAAGGCTTGTAAGGTCACATTTATGTTGTAACCGTAATAAATATAATTGCTTTTTATTGTTTTTTATTTGGCGCTATAATAATTGAGATGGCCGAAACAGCAATTTTAATAACTTTATATTATTTAATAATTGTCATTACCAAACATGTCGTTGAGTTTCATCACTCACATACAATGTCTTAAAAATTAGACGAAAAGTGGGGAACGGTGTGTCTTATTACTAGGTTCCCCTGCCTACTCTGGTATGCGGAGAAAAGCTATGAGCTTCATATAAAGTAGATTTGGAGAATCTAACAGATTTCACTATAAAAGCAGTATATTCAGTATCTTCCTAAGTAGGTATAAAAGATATGGTATCTTATACATAATTATGTAAATTAAAAAAAAATGGATGCGGTCACATCACTTATTTGGCTATCTATTACCTTGGTCCATGACGTCAATAAATATTTATGAAACAATTTGTGTTATTGTACTGTTTAGCAGGTTCAGGGCCATTGCTTTGAAGGTGTATTTTTTGTAAACGTACAAAACATAATGTGTGCTTATACCTACCTATTCGTACTAAAATTATTTATATTACATATTATATATATATACTTGTATCTAAATCATAATATATTTTCTTCAAAAGCCAATTCTGGGAATATTTCGATATTTCGATATGTATGAATCGATTTGACAAAATATTTCGTAATATCAATTTTCATGAATTTGTACAAATGTTCCAATTATCGACATTATAATAAAACATTTACGTCGATATAAGGTCCTAGTGGCTTATAACATGACTGTGAAAATATTCATACATCACTTAGGGAATTATTACTTTTAAGATGTATATTTTAATAAAACTTAAATGATACTTATGTTCTTAAATTAAGACAGATTTTTTAATTATCTATGTATATGATCAACTGTTTGCCTTTCTAATAAGCCATAATGATTTATAACAAAATAATTTTAAGTTACCTACTCAAAAATCTGTATAGCAACTCATGGGAAGTTACAAAGAAGTGATATTTCCCTCTTATTGTAAATAGAAACGCTGTCTCCCGTAATAATTTACACTAATGGAAGCACTTGACAAGTTCAGAGCCGAACATGCGTTGAGGGTTGCTCGCCTTTGATATAAGGTGCCTTTGGCAAGGAAGTGAATGGGAGCTTAACATTTGAATACAAAAAGTAATAAATTTTGGGAATTTTTGAATGGTTTGGGTTTAGAAGGGTGTGCTGCTAATAAGGATTCATTTCGTTAATGCTGTCTGTAATTTGTCAGATTAATTTTATTACAGAAATAATATTTAAATGAAATTTAAATTTTAACCTTCAATCGCTATATATCACGAAAAAAAAGTAGCTTGAAATAAAATTCATACATTGCTTATTATATAAAAGATACAAAATTATTGATAAACATTATTATAATTATTTTTTATTATAATTCTTTATTATTTGTTACCAAAATATAATATTTTCCAACAATTTGAAACAACCATAGAAAACACAACTTGTATCTAAAATGACGTAAAAAACGTTTCAAGTAACATATAATAATCATTCCCGCTAATGGATTGCCTTGACAAGTTCAGGGTTAAGCGATTGAACTTGAGTGTTCTAGAACAATCTTTCGACCTTGTTACTTAGGACGTTTAATATTAGATATAGTAAGGTATTCTCTTGTACTAATAACACGATGATCATATTTAATAAAAGCATAATTTAATGTTTTTTTTCTCTTAACGTATCTAAGAAAACCTATGTGCTTAGCCAGACTTAAGGAGGTTTAAAATTAAACTTAGGGAGTATTTTTTGTCAACTGTTAATTGAACAGTTGACAATACTTCTTAATTTAATTTTGATCTAATATTAATTTGATTTTAATTAAAATCATAAGTAAAGAGACTCGAGATCCTGCAGTCAAACTCACAAAGAGTTTTCCAGGACACAGTTTAACTTTTTTTAATGTATTATTTGAAAAAAAATGGAAAATAATATATTTGTCTGACGCGTAAGGAAGAAGTGGAAAATACGAGTATGAACGACAGTAGTCGTCCCTCTCCTAACGTAACTTAACGCCGTCACTGATTTTGCAAGAGTGGGGAAACAAAAATAATTTATTGACTTGAGTGCGGATTGAATCCTCAACCACCGCCTCTATAGTCAGACACTGTGCCTTAATTTGATATATAAACGTAAACAATCATAAATATGTTAAATGAAAGTTTTCTATTCTTTGAAGTAACTAATAACATAACTTATATTATTAGTTACTTCAAAGAAGATAGATCTACAAGTAGAATCAATGTCCATGCAACCAACGCTAAACATTCAGCTCTTATTAGTAGAATTGAATTGTTCCAATACAAATAGTCGGTTAGGCAGTAGGTCGCCTAATAAATTTTCTCAGAGCGCGACACAATCACTCCCCGGGGAAATTATCCCAATATTATCTAAGTTTGGTAAGCGCTAACTACTATAATGTATGACGTAATACGTGACGAGGTAGATAATTAAATAATATAGAATAAGCATTAGTTTTGCTTAATCTTTCGCTAGATTAATAGTAAGTTCACGCCGTATCCCGTATATTAGGATTGGCGTCAAGACTCTCCGTTCCCCATCGCGGGGGGGTGGGGNGGGGGGGGGGGGGGGGGGGGGGGGGGGGGGGGGGGGGGGGGGGGTGGAGTTTAACGCCTTGCTTTGTCTTATCACCAGAGCGAGGAAATTAAGATAATAATTCGTCCCCTGAGTGGGAATCTATGCTGCTGTGCCATAACGGTTTTGTTATTTTTTATAAAAACCTGTTTTTTTTATTTATCCAGACGAGATTGGAAGCTACAACAATTGACATTGAAGTATATCCACTGTGCCGACGGCGTCGTTCAAGATATAACAAAATAAAATTAAGGAACTTTTGTCCATATTCGTTATTTAATTTAAATTTAAATTAATATAATGTACATTTAAATGTAAATATATTAAATATAACATACAAGCAACGTGACTAAGACACGTGTATGTAAAATAGGTTTTATATAGGAACGTTGCAAGCATAGCTAAGGTAGCTTTTATTGAAATGAGCAGCATTTAAATTCTCTTTGAACTGTAAAAACTGTGGGGGATGGAAATAAAATTTTCCTACAACAAGTAAAAACACGATAGCTGAGTGAAGATTGAACAATATCTTTTACGAAACAATAAAGTTAATGGAAGCTGCAACGTTCAGAGTGAAACGTTTTTGTATGCAATAAATTCAATAATTATTTATATTTCTATAATATTTGTTGTATATGTATTTGTGCATTGAATTATTTTAAATATTTAGTTTGTTTTTAGATTCGCTAAAGCCCCTGGGCCACCTTTTGTCTCATATTTAAATAATAAAGGATATTGTAACCCTAGCCCCAAGAGTGGTTTAAAATTGATAAAACGTAGTTTTAAGAACATATACATGTATAATATCTTGCTCTTGAGAAGATAATTATGCACACTAAGTCTTGTGTACACTTAAACTATGTATAATCCTTAAACAATTCCTTAATCCTTTAAGAGGCGGCTTAACTGTGAATTCGGGCTCATTTCACATCTACAAATATTGGATCAAAGATAACCTTAGCTAACGTTAACGTAACAAGGTTAAATTATAAATTATTTGGATAATATGTGTATATTCAGATTAGTATGTATATTATATCTTACTAGTAAGTTATTAGTAAGAAATAATATACCTAAGTTCTAATATATATATACTGCATACTGTACAGTGCAGTAGAATAAAATAAAATTTAAATTCCTTGAATAAAATCTTTTATATATTTTTTCAATAATGATAATATTTAAAAAACTTGATTTCGAAGGAAGCAGAACACGTAAAAGGCTTTAAATTCGTCAAGCACCTCTGTATTTGCTTTAACAGAAACGACGCCGTGTATGTAAAAAGAAGATAAAACAATTTATAGTCTAAAATCATAATAAAGTTTATGAGAAATATCTAATAAAGTATTTTTTAACAAAAAGAAAAACTGACTTCTAACAACGAACTAAAAAGTAAAAAATAATTTTACAAAGATTTTATAATTTTGAAGTCGGTGTCAAGCTAATGCTACAACACCTTTACTACAATATCTAATTACTAAGCCTGTTTGTTTTACTTGATAACCTCCTTTTCTTACAGAAGTCGGTTAAAAATAAGAGAAGATATCACCAATTTTATTTACTCAAACATTGTTTAATTTTAAACTAACATACTGAAATAAGCTTTCTAATAAGTCCAAGAAACCTAACAAATATCTGCTTCATTATGGATTTACATTACTTTCCCATCCACCTTTCATTCATCTTTACTTCAATGAATAAGTTTTTTTAGCTTCACGCTACATCCCGCACACAGCAGGGTAGGCAGTGGGATCCTACTGTTAAGACACTCCGTTCCCCATTTTCCGCCAAGTTTAGACGCATTGTGTGTTGAGTGGCGGACGCTCAAACCAGCGCTTTGCTTCTATATCAGAGCTAAGAAATGAAAATAATAAATATTTCGTTTCCTCGACTGGTAATCTAACTCACAACCACCCTCGTGCCTATGCGCCACGACCGGCCTCACGAATATGTAAGTACTGTTTATATTTCATTCTATGAGACTAGCAATTTATTTTCTCCATGAATAACATTATGACAAGAATGCAAGTACACAACGCCTGAAGCGTTCGAAATCAAATTTCAATTGCGTAGTAAATGTTTCACACACATACTGTATGGACGTTTCAATTAAGGGGCAAGAGATAAAGGGCGAATTAGCCGTGTAAGTGCTCCTACGAGCGACATTACAGACTGACACTATGATAATTCCTGTGATTTGTATCTACTCGTAGATAATAGTATGCTTGTGGACGGTGATTAAATATAGTAGGTTCTTTTAAAAGTAAATGTAGAAGTCTTTAATTTACATAGCTTAACTAGGTTTTACATAATTATGTATTAAATTACATAATTAAATTCATATTCGTATATATAATTATATGATCTGAGGAAAAAATGTTTTGATAAATTTTATTGTAATAATTAACATAGCTTCACGCTATATCCCGTAAATAGTAGAGTAGACAGAGGGAACCTGGGAGAATAGTGTGAGTTGGATTAAAGTGTGCTGTTAACACATAATACTCAAGTTCTTATGTTTTTATTGTATTTTTAATTTAATTTTTTATTATTCTTTTTAAATATGTCTAAAGTTTTTAAATTAGTTACATCCATTACTGAATAAAAACATGAACCAATATTACTTAGACAGACTTTGACTGACTAAAAAATTAAAAGGTTTATGTGCATGTCTACGAGTGAAAAGTATTATGAAAGCACTTATAAAACAAAAACACTCTTGCAATGTGTACAAAATTTTAAGACAGTGTAAAATATCGGTCGTATCTGTGAAAGTTACTCAGATTGACCGTATACAAAAGACGGTTATTAAATAACTAAAAGATTATTCTCATAACAAATTGCTAAACTGTTAGACCGACGTCATAAAATAATAGCAATCTCAAAGATTAAAGTCTTAACTAGCTATAAAGAGCTAATAAGCTGATTACATCGGAAGTCGATAAATAAGTTCAACGTGTGGTAAATGTGTAATACTGAACTAGTACTGAGTTGCAGTACACTGTACTGCAATTTAGAAACTTCTGGAAAATTTCTTACCTTATATAGAAAGATCACAAAGTTAATTTTGTTTTATGTATCTTGTTTTTACCTTAAAAGTATTAATGACTTGTAATATAGCCCTTTTATGACGTTGAATATGGGTTATCAAAAATGCAAAGACAATTTCTAAATTAATTTTAGTAATTTCAGGCAGAATTGTGGGTAAAATTTAGACGTTTTTGATCTTTGTGGCTATGTTAACCATATTATAATATATCTTGGGCATGTATCGCCGAAAATGGACCATGCTAGCAATATAATTTTCAAAGTAAAAAAAATAATTTAAGTAAAAAAAACAGTTTTTATATATTTTTTAACTAAATATTAAATATTTCATTCCCACAAGTGGGAATCGGACCTGCAACCGTCATTTATATTCACTCTTTTATATTATTACTATTAACATTAAGCATTGGATTTTATTTATTCTCAATGCATCGTATATCTTATGTACAAACAACCAGTCCGGCTGGAAGTGACCTCATCGTCAACTTGTTCTGACTAACCTATGATGCAATTTTATCTTTTTTATTTATGTAGAGGTAACGTACCTTTATAATATATCGCTTAATTATTTCTTCTCCAAACGTTGAATAATATTAAGCTTATGCTTTCATATTTCTTTTGAAATAGCTAAATTAGTCCCTTTGTTTCATTTTATAAGAAAAATGTTGGGAGCTTTTCAAAGATAATCTGGCTGTAGCCAGTAGCGAATAATTCCCATTAATTGATTCAGGAGTATAAATTAGGAAACTTACATTTGGTGATTTTTTCCTTGAAATTGCTTTTGTGGAATCAGGGGAATCACGTTTGTACAAAATTAGACAGTTTTTTCTTTAAGGAAAAATTTGGACAACCTTCATGTTGATCGAATATTTTATAACCATAGTCTTTTTATTTCTCATCAGTGTAATTTATTGCAATTTTTGTAGTTTGGTAAAATATAATAATAACACTATACGAAAAAAAATTTGTAGGTAACATAACCAAGAGATATCTAGCGAATGAACAATGTGAATTATTGCAACCTTTTCATAATATGACAGCTACATTCCTCCCACGTATATTATACTGGAACTTCACTAGCGTTTTGCTAATAAATGGTAAGTTACTTAGAAAAATGTTGCAATTTTATATTTCCGGTCCAAAAGTTTGGAGGCACTCACAATATTTCAAATTATTTAGTAAAAATAAAAAAGTGGGGAACGGATGTGTCTTAACATAGGATTGGGCTGGATGCAGAGTGAAGTTAAAAAAAATAGTAAAAAAATTAAAAATGTCTGTCTTTCTACTCGTCTTTAATAGTAATATCGAAATTAATGGTGTGGCCTTCATAATCGCCAAATCTATCACCAATCACAAAAATGTCGCAAGAAGGTCAACACAAGTAACTTAAAGACTTCTAAGAATATGATAGATATTTTCTAATATTTTACTCAATTAATAATTCTAAATATTGTAATGTTTAGAAACTTTTTGACGGTACGTACCGAAATCTATTTTTTTAGCTTCACCCTGTATCCTGCATATAGCAGAGTAGGCAGAGCGAACCTGGGAATCTAGTGTTAACACACTCCATTCTCATTAAGATCACTGTCGTTCCTTACTTTCCACGGATCTCTGAAGCCATTGCGTGATGAATGGCGAAACTCACCGCCGCGATTTGTCTCGTTACCAGAGCGAGGAAATGCAAATATTGAACATTTCATTTTGAGTGAGGATCGAATACACAACCTGTCTTGTTTACAGTTGTACGCTTGTACCCTTGCCATGACAGGGCCCAAAGAGTAAATGAATGTGAAATTTTTAAAATTCAATTAAAACCAATGCAGTTCATGAGTAGGTACTTGAGGATTCGGATTACGTTTTAATTTGATGAGCAATGTATGACAACAATAAGTAAATAAATAAGTATTACATGTTTTATATAGCATAATTATTTCAACTTCATTTATATTCATTATTCATTTCTAGTAACTTCAATAAGAAATCCAACCTCAATCCACAATTTGTCCACGAGAATAATTTATCTGCATAAATCAATTAGGTCACACAAAATCAGGGTCGCGCTTCGTTATTGCTGTAGAGTCTGAAGTTTTTTTCTTACAACACTTGACATTTCCAAATATAGGTAAAGTTGTAGATTCAGAGTTTATCGAGCGGAGTTGCAGCAAGTATTTCTGGTTGGCAATGAGCACGAGAACGGGCTCGTTATGCAATCGATAAACAGCTTGGCTCGAGAGAAAAAATATATATCTTTGATTTGAAATCTCATCTTGTTTATGGGACATATGTACAAGTATAATTACAAAGGCTAATGACAGGTTTTTACGATGTTCGCACGACGCTTAAGGCTGTGTTGATTTAATGTGGAGTATAAAATATTTATTTTTATTAAATATACAAATGTTAAATATATTTACAATATTATTCGACGTTGTAGCGCAAAGGCACAGCACCTGATTATAAAGTCCACTATAGTGAGTTCAATTTTCACTACAGGGGTTAAATTATTTTCACTTCCCTGTTCTGTTAATGGAGAACGGAGTGTCCTAACCATAGAATCACTCTGCCTATCCCGCTACAGCGTGAAGCTGAAAAGGCTCAGGGATCGCATGCTGTAATAGTTTTCATCCCACATACGAAAATGAGCCCTAAACAAAGGTCAATATATAATTTCTATGGAAAATGAATATGATATGAGATGTCCAGTATCAATAGCCTATGACAGGTGAGAAGCGGAAAATATAATATACGATATCAATACATATTGATTACAGAAACTCGGCGCTAAAGTTCAACTTCCAAGAAGATATAACGAGTGTTGTGTTTCAATGAGGAACGCGTGAAGGTAAAGATATTATTCGCTTCCACATTGTACGTGGCGAGCATATCAACTGTACAAAGCTGTGGGTTCGAAGCCCATTTGGAGCAAAAATGACGTGTAAATTATTGATATAGGATAAAGGGGTAAAGGGTGTAGGCGCCATACGTGTAAATAAAACTGTATTGGTCATAGTAATCTAAAAGGCATAGAAAGCGTAATAGGATTTTAAAGTTATTACTGGCAAATCCTTAGAAGAGAACTTATTGAAGTATGACTTGAGCATATTATTAGTCGAAACTTTGCAAAAGTCATTGAGTTATAAACAACTAGCAGGTATAGTTATTTATGTATACAATATCGGCATCTGGCAGGTGGCTATTGAATTTGTTGAATCCTAGGTTTGTAGTACCTATTTACTAAGAAGGATATTTTTGGAAAAAATATTAATCATTTGATAGCTTTAATATAAAAATAGCAAAACAATTTTTACTTTGTTTACCTCGTTAAAAAAAATTAAATGTGTCAAGAATAAAAAATTGGCTTAAAGCGATTGATCAGGAAATTTTCACATAATTAAGAAAATCTTTTAAACGTAATACTTTTTCTGGCATTAAATAGCAATAGTTACGGTGAGAATTGTATACTAATAATTCATGGAAATTGCCTGGGAAATATGTAAGCTTCTTGCTTGGATTCCTCGTAGAACTTTGTTTACTCCATATTTAATCTGGATATTTACAAGTATTTATACCGCGTCAGGTTTTATCTGAGTAAAAAAGAAGTTTTTTATGGAATCCCATAAGTAGCCCGACAACACGAGAGCACAGAGATCATGTCGCTTATAATGGACAGGTGTAAGTTTATAAAATATAAGAAATTTCTCAGCGGCACTCTCGTAATAACATTGTATTAGGGTAAAATAAACAATTTGTATTCTTAAGGTTGTAAATATATTTTCGTCTTATCTTTCATGTTTTTTATATTCTTATTTTTGATTGCCGCGTTATCTTAATTGTGCTTTTTCCGTTGGTTAAATATTTAATCCTTAGTCAAAATTACAGAACAGAATTATGACATTAACTTACAGAATGTGAAGAGATTTCTTCCAAGCGCCCAAATGATATGTGGCTCCACTTGCACAATGCCTAATCTAAAAGCTGACCTGAAAAAGGAGCGTCAGGAGAACACTCTAATGCACCTAGCCACTAAGTGCTATTCTTATATCTAGGCCATCGCTATGCTGCACGCATGGCAAGTTTTTGTGCATCTCTTCTAACTATACTATTTCCTTCATACTGTGAATGTTTTAATGCCTTTATAATTGGAGCGATTGCAGATAATTTGATTTATTTGAATTTGTCTTATAATATAATTAAATAATTTTGGTTTAATTAATTACAATTGTAAACAATTTTAATGTTTTTTTTAGTTTTTGACAAATTGGTATGAAGCGTTTTGTTGTTTCGCTTTGTTTATTTGGTGCAGAATCTACTTGTAATGATAATAATGACAGAAATGCAATATAAGATTAGTACACTTTCCATTATAAAAATATATATTTTTAAAATGTAATGCAAAAGTCAATCTACGCATGTTTTCTAGAATAAACCTCTGGTAGGTACTTTGTAAAAAGTATCTAGCTCAGAACTAAAACGAAGTAGGATCAGTTTAAACATTATTACATAATAAGCAGAATGACACAAATATTTGCGGTTTTCTTTACTGAAATACCATATACATTTTTTATTTTTAGGAAATAAGATAGGATCTTTTTAATCTACATAGTCATTTGTATTCTACCAAAGCCCCTAAATTGTATGGGGTCAATTTAGTTAATGAAAATTGGCATGTGTCGAGCACAGCCATGGCATGTTATTGTGTCAAATTAAAATAGCTGTACGACGAAAATCAGCATGGTCAATTTAAATATACCTAGTATATTTATAAAAATTTTTTAAGCGGCTTATAAATAGTTTGTAGGTTAAGATCTCCGAATAATATAACAATCATAAAATAATATCAAGTAAAAACTTAAGTTTATATAGATGAACTAAATAAAAAATATTTTTTTAAATGTTTATTTATAAATAATGATTCCATGTAGAGAGCATGTACCGTTTCGGATTCTTGCAATAATTATTCTAGACACGACTATTAATGGATGCGACATTTAATCCAACCGGTCATATTTAGTTGGATAAAAAAAAACACACAGGAGTCGCAAATAGCAGAAATGCAGAATAATAGAGCAAAGTTTTTCACACATACGTTTGTTTCTGCTCTAGGTATATGTGCCACATGGATCTGGTACAAGGAAAGCATACTAACACATCTCTATTGCTCTGCAGGTTTCCGTTACTCCATTTTTTAATTTTTTTTCTATGACTAACCTGTTTACACGTTAGTTCTGTTCCACTAGATATATTATAAAGATATATTTTATAGGGATTTCATGCAATCATGCTTATGTCCAAACATTCCTATGATTCAAACATTGGAATTGAATCATGATTGATTCATGCAGGTTACATATAACACGGGATATTTATACACAGACTATGCGATATTAAACAATGACATACCCGATACCAAGTGGCCACCTGTAGATGCCGAAGTCACCACCGAAAACAATATACATACATATATTAATTATTATTTATAATTACATAAATTACTTTCATTATAATATGATTGGGGGTAATTATTTATTGATGGTGATATTAATTATTGTTTATGTTATACATATATGTTATTTATTAGCTGTTATTATGTTAGGACATGGTGTAATATACAAACATCTAAAAATAAATTATTCTAGAAACATTGCACATTCCGAATGGGTGTTCGATTTTCAAACGCACGACGCTTTTATTAATTTCCCGCCATTCGCTCTGACAATTTCAGTACACAGTACTCAATTCAATACTCCGTCAGTCTCAGTTAGTATGTAAATGGCGGCCGACGAGTGAGTACCCTAAGATCTTTCGTTTCGTTTGGCGTGACTGGCGACTGCGTTTAAGAAATTACTTCCATGTAACGGTATGTGAGAACTGGTTTGTATTGTCGAGTATGTTCGTACTGACTGACGGTCAGCGATTTTTCCGAAGTCTTGAGGGCCTCAACAAATAATAGGTCGAGGTTCCGACACGGAATCCCAAGAGGCACGAGCGTTCGCACGCCTGTGTGGTTGTTTTTTCTATATACTTCCCTAGTTTGTATAAGTATTGAAATTTGAATAATTGTACACATATCAAAATATACGCTGCAAATAAAATTTAATATAAAATATGTAAAATAATAATTTAATGCCTGTTCGTCTAAAAATAAACCTTTCAGTAAACCTGAAATGTAGAGAATAGAAAATATAGGCTTAATTACAAAATAAATAACACACATAAATATAAATACATACTTAGTACCTATTCATGTATTATGTTTATATATTTTTAAATTTTGTTTTAATTAGTGGAACTCAACGCTGGGTTTTGTCTTTTTACCAGAGCGTAACTTTTACTTAATGTCTTAAAGCCAGCAGCAGCAGCAGTTCGTGAACCAACAATAACAATATGCGTGAACATCGCAAAGGGGATATATTTGCCTCCACACGTCCGTACGGATGATGTTTTAATGTAGCATTTCGCCCGTCTCGCCCACTTATGCGTGGGCGCATCCACCGTGGATAAGTACGCGAGCTTAATCTTAACTTATTAAGCTTATTTTATCAAATTTACTCAATCATTTTTTATATATTATCTATGTAAATGTATATAAATAAATATATTTTTGTTATACATAAAAATTGTTTTTTTTTTTAAGTATAAAATAAGGCGTTCCAAGCTATGTGATACAATAATTATTCTTCTGTATCATCCATTTTTTGTCAAAGCTCCTTTATACCGCCACGAGGCATCATCTATCAAAGTAATCGTTGTTCTCTCGCTATAATAATATAGGAGTAGTTACTGAGATTACGCTTATTAGGTCATCCGTCTTTCTAATAGGCCTAGATAAAATCACAAGTTCCATCAAGTTTAGTTTATAGTCGATGGCCATTGATCGTGAGACGAACGGGCCGACCCTCGCCTGGAGACTCTTGGCTTTTCTATAAATAACCTTGAGCTATTCATAGATTTAGTTTTATGTAAGAATATTTTTTATAATTTTATTCGTATATTTTTATGATAACATAAATCTGGTACTTTATGATCTATTTAAAGCTTTTTTATATAATACTTTATAAAGCATAGAGAACCAGTAAATATTTTTTTTCTTCAGGATTAGTGTAATTGTACAATGATTATGCAAATATCGGTACAAAATGGAAGTTTCACTACAGTTTTTATAGAAAATAAAATTATATAAAGTATGATAATTCATTACAAGGACTTAAGGATAAATGTACTACATCTTATATACATTTTATACTCGCTTTGTGATAACTCCAGCGGGAGGAATCCTCGTAATTTTTGAAGATATCAACTAATAAAGATAAAGTGCGGTCGCTAAGTATGCTTCAGATAGTAAAACTTACGACATCACCATTTGAAGTATCAAGAACATTATTCCTTAGCTTATCAATTTTCTCAATTTTTTTGTTCATACTTAACATTCACTTTGCAATACTATTGAAGATTCCTTATCTTGTATCATTGGTACCTTCACAATAGCACTCGACGTTCGATATTAGCACTACTGGGAAATGAATTTTCATTGAAATGTATAAAATATTTTTAATATGAATAAAGTAATTTTCATTTCTATGACAGTGTCGCTTTGTTTATTTTATTTTTACTACAGTTTTTATTTTCCTGTAGTTTGTAGTTATAATTAATACATTTTTAGATAAAGGATTGTTTTTATCTAAGAATTAGTAGTTTTAAAGCGAATTTTAGTGTTGACGCTAATTTTAGAAACTGCTTAACTCATTTAATTGCAGTTTTCAGTATTTAATTTATATTTTAAAAAGTATTGAAAAATAACTATGAATCAAAATTAAATAAAAAATAATTAAGAATAACTGTTTATTGAATTGGCTTTTGGAGTAGTAAAGTTTACTTTTCAATATGATATTATTATTAAAAAATGAAACTAAAGGAGATTAGTAAATTAATAATTATGTAGATCAAAGCGGGCGAACCCGCGAGCGTATACCTAGATAAATATATTACGAAATTAGGCAAGTACAACAAATCTTTATTTAAAGAATTCAAAACAAAGCAAGATAAGTGGGTACCTTAAAGGGTTTGGAGGACTGAGGCGGCAAAGTGTGGGCGATTTACGTGATATAAATTACAAGCTTTTTGTTACATAAAAGCTCATATCATACATCTAATATAGAGGTTATTTTTAGGTAAACTTAATTTTCAAGTATACACAAAATGTGGACGATAAAAATAAAACATTTTAATTAGTTACTACGTGAAGTTGCTTGGTGAATAATAATTAGGTCGCCTTTCAAAAATATTTTGAGCCTTTGCAAATAAAAATTGAAAGTACTGAACTACCGACAAGCTGGATGTTTTTGAGTGCATATTTAGATCACCTACTAACCTGTTTTATCTATGACCTAAATTTGTACGCATTAGGATAATTGAACATTGCGTTTTAGTGAATTTTTCAACTGCAGCTGAATTATGCACATAGCAGGGTAGGCAAGAACCTGAGAACCTAGTATGAAGACACTCCGTTCCTATTAAAACACCTCCATTCTAAATTTTTCACCGAATTCTGGAGGCATTACGTGATAAGCGCCGGAACTCGACGCCGCGCTTTGACTCGGTACCAGAGTGAAGAAATGAAGATATTAAATATTTTATTTCCTTGAGCGGGAATCAAATCCATAACCCGTTGCGTTTACAGTCCCTCTACCTACTTCAATAAAAGTAAGTGTATATTGAAAAGATGTAATATAAAAACGCGTTTTACGCTTCATTTATTGTTTTATTAACAGCGCGCCTGATTGCGAGAGTTTTATTGGAGTCTTGACAAACAGTGGAGGCGCTCCATTGATTTGGTCTAATTTGCAATTCTGATTCCTTACTGTAGGCACCGATCAAATAAGGATCGTATTTTACGGTTTTCATTGTCAAGACGTTCATTTTCTTGAAATAATGATTGAAAAATGTAGGTGGTTCATTTGAGTTAATTTTTAATTTCATCAACAAGATTACAAAAAGAGAGTTGTATCACTTTTCTGACATACCTTTAAACTTCTTAAACTTCTTTCGGGCTACAATTTAGAAAGATAAATTCTATTTGGCTCTTAACATATCTGCTAAGATATAATAGCAGTTATTCGTTATGTCCTATAATTTAAACAATAATAGAAAATTAAATTGTCATCAAATTTAAAATTATGATACTATTAAATAATAATATTACTCACTGGTATTCTTAGCATCATAAAATATAATGAAAACAAAATAATTTAGCGACATTTCATTATTAGAGGTGACCGTCTTGTGAACGTGAATAATGTAAATGTATGCAAATGACATTATTAATATTTAGAGGCAGCGAGTTCGGTGACAAAGCCTATATATATCATGACAGAATTTACAAATCGACGAGAACGGAGTGACATGTTATTATAATTAATATGATTATTATTATTAAATGGTCGTTTATTATTAGGACCGTTTTGAATTTATTTGATTTTCTTAAAAAAATATAAAATAATTAAACTAGATTAGTTACACATAATTCCAGTGCAAATTTAATATTGCAATATAACTATTGCAATCGGTCCATTATATTATAAAACCATCATAGTGTAAGTATATATGTATGTATATATAAATACATCAGTATGCCGCATTAATTAATTAAACAAGGAGATGAGTGTTAACCACGTAATATCACATTTACATGTAGATACTAGCGTCATTTGTAGAAATTATTCAGCTTTACCTAATATTATGTTAATTAAAAATAAAGGCTGTTTATTTATTAAATTAGATTGTAAAAAAAACCCTTCAACAAAAGAGGCTGAGAATCTGGGAACCTAAAGTTCCCATTAAGATACTTTTATTCTCCACTTGAAACTGAACGCCTCGCTTTGTCTCGGTACCAGAGCGTGGAAATATTAAATATTTCATGTCCTCGAGTGTTTACTATTTTTTAACTTTAATTGTAAAAAGTGGGGCACTTTTGATACTGTTTACTCAGATCCACATAAGTATAAAAACTAAACGACAGATCCAATATAGCAAAAATTTTACTTTTTTTATCAAAAAAAACCTTTCAGTAATGCACAGTACCGTATGCGGTTTTGAAAGTTATTGGGTTAAGCAATAAAAGCAAAGGCTTTATTTTTACTGTCGATAAAAAGTGAGCGTGTGAACGTACAGTTAACATCAGTTACATCTTTTTTGTTCTGTTATACCTTTGAGATTCACTTTCCCATCGTTTCATAAAGAATTTATAATGAGAACTTTTGCTTAAATAAAATGGGTTAAAATTCTAGATGCGAGAAATATTTATAAAAATGTCAATTTAAGTATGTCAGTATCAATATTTATTTTTTCTTTTTTATTATTATTATTCTAAGGTGGTCTTGGTTGCTTTAATCATCCAGATGAAGCTACACGTATTTAATATTCATTCAGTACTGATTCACATATAAAATATATTTATTACAATATTTACATAGAGAAGATTACAATATACCTAATATTCAGATCCACTTTACTAAAGTATGTTGCCAGTAGTTACTATATTTACCTCATTCGAGTACCAAACACTCTTTAATATCAAATTAAAGTGTCTTAACCTTGGCACTTGTTCTACTTACCTAATGGTCGTAGGTCTAATTACATTTTAATGAGAATAATATCTGTAGTTTTAACTTTCGCTCATAATTTATTCTAAAAATAGCAAATAATTGTATCAAAAACGTGTTAAATTAAATATAAACTGTAATAATATAACTGGTGATACAAGGTAGACTTGGCAAAGTTAATTGCATACCGCTCCTTTAATTTTAACGAGTGGCAACGAACAACGAACAGCGAACAAATCTATGAATGGAATTCCAATTTAAGACCTTCTCAAGTAATTTTCGGCGTAAACAAATTAAAGCTTACACCGAAGCCGAAGGTAAAGTTTTGTGTTGAAAGTAAGTTTTCATTTACCTTTCTTTACATTGTGGTAAATTATAACGACCAAGAATTACCAAGAATTGTATACCATATTTATCCTTATCATCTGAAGGTACTCAAAGGAAAAAAATAAATTCTATCTACTTAATGGTTTTAGACAGTCATTTTCTAACTAAATACTGACCTTAGGCAAGGCGGCAAGACACTGCTGCTTGACGTCCCACACGAGCTGATCGCGAGCGAACTGCAAACTCTTCTGCACGTTCAGCTCGGGCACGTGCACGCGCACCAGCAGCCAGCCCTCCTCCGCACACTCGCCCTCCATTACTCAAGCCATCTATGGAAGAAAAATATTTTGAATAATCTAAAACAATAGTTTTGTGTATATTGGAAATCGTGGCATAGTTGGAAATGTCTAAATGTTAACGTTGAGGTGTTTGATCTTCATTCGTATGATCGATTTAAAAATGATTTTATTGAGAACCTCGTTAGCCACAGTTTCTGACATATCTAAAATAAGCGAAAATACAATTAAAAATTACAAAACGAAAAATTTATAAATAACTTAATGTTATCTTTTTTTTTAAGATATTATTTCTGTTAATATTACTAAAGTAGACATATATTTTAACAGATTCACATTTTTACCCGCAAAGAAGGTCAGGCAGATAGTGCTTAGTGTCAAGACACTCCGTTCACCGTTTTCTAGGCGAAACCGCGCCGCGCGTTTTCTGCCATGATTTGTACTAAATAAATGAACAGATTAACTCTTAATAGCAAAAGAAAATAAATTGTACTTAATAAAAACAAATAAAACTTCACAGCAATTCATTCTCACATTACTATTCAGCAATTCTCAGTAACATTCTTACTATGGTCATAAAATTACTAAGATATATTATACGATTTTTAATTCAATACATTATTGTCTATTCATTTCTAAGTACTGCATCCACGAGGGTTGCCTTTGCCGACAAATCGTCAGGCGGCGCGTCCGGTCTGACTTCTCTGAAGCTGGTATTGCGAATTCAACGTTCAGTGGCGCCAACTTATCGCCTATTCTATGTATTCTAGAGACAATCGCGCCGCCGCAACGTTAACATGGCGCCTGATGTAGGGTTGTAATTTTATAGATGTCTTACTGGTGGTTTTTTTTAGGAAATGCGTAATGTGAAGTATATATTCTTGAGTATATTTTATAATATTCTATAGGTTAAGAATTATAATTGTCGATTCCTGCTCGAGGAAATTAAATATTAAATAATTTTATTATTATAAAAAATATTTTATTGTATTGGAATTGGATTGTAGCTTGCTGTATTTAAATTTAATTTATTTTTTATTTTCAGCTTATCTATTCCGCTTGTAGCAGGGTAAGCAGAAGAAGCCTAGTGTTAAAACTCTCTACGCTTTTCACCGAATTCTGGAGGCATTGTGTGTTGAGTGGCGGAACTTAAGCTTTACCTCGAAACCAGAGCGAAGAAATGAACCCACAGCTATCGCGTTTACAGTAACACGCTCGCCCCTGCGTCACGGCTACCCTTAAAATATTTATATTCAAGATTCTTAACCATATCAAAAACTAAAAAAAATCAGAATATTTTCAACTTCCCCCCATTAAGAAGCGAACACGGCACACCCAGGTACACTCACGTATGCGATTATACGTGCACAGTGAATGTTTCATAAGCCTTATCTCGCCAGCAGTACCTACCACGTTGTGAGATAATGTACAAATCTTGTTTTCCTATTGTTACTTATAAAACCCTTTTCTTATGCCAGTAGAAAGTAGTCGGTGATTTTAGTAAGAGTTTTGGTTGTTTCCGTTGCGTAACCAAAATATGAAGTGCATTTATATTGAAAAAGTTTTTAACAAGTATTATAGCGAAGAAGATTTATTATTTTGTTATAAATTTTGAAATTAACCATAAAGATTATTTATTATTAGGGCAATAATAGGACAAAAATGTAATAGTTGACATAAATTATGTTGTAAGTATGCTTTATGATAAATAACATGTAAGATTTGAGGCAAGTCATTGCACAGGAACACAAGCGTGCAACTGTAAACGCGACAAGTTGTAGGTTCCATTCCCGCTCGAGGAACTGAAATATTTAATACTTTGATTTCCTTGCTCGTAACGAGACAAAGATTCGCTTTGATTTCCGTTACTCAATACTTTATGTCTCTAACATTCATTGGGAAACGAAAGTGTCTTTATGGGAATATATAGGTTCTTAGATTCCCTCTGCTTACCCTGCTACGTGCTGGATTCAATGTGAAGCTAAAAAAACATTTAACTAGAATTTTAGAATAAACAAGCTAATGAAATAATAGTCACGTTACAGATAAAATAATGAATGTTCATTAAACAATTTGGGTCGCATTTAGATACGTGTAATAATGACAAATTGATAGGTTACGAGTTACGACTTACAGGCAATTAGGGACGGACTATCTTATACTCGCATCTGGTGGTCGATGTGAAAACTACGAAATCAAATATTGATTGGCGATACAATCAATTGATATGGGGCCAGCAGGGAAGGCGCGGAGTTCAGCAAACGCGCTATGCCAGAATTCGGTGAAAAATGGGGGATAGAGTGTCTTAACACTAGGTTCCTGTTGCCTACCATGTTTTGTCTATTAGTGTGTGCGGGATACAGCGTGAAGCTGCAATCGATTTTTATTGTATACGCACAATTATTTGTCTTGCGTAACGTGATTCACTTGAAAGTAAAAACGTGGTTTACTCAGCCTAATTTAAATATTGTAAAATATAGATAGATGACTTTGATCCTGCCCTGACATAGTTGAAGACCTTTAAATTGAATACAAAGAAAAAAATAATATACTTAGTTCAAATTATGCTTTTACCTGATTTAGGTATCAAATTGTATATATATAGAGTATACGTAGAGAACCTAGTACAAGAGACTCCGTTCCCCACTTTCTGCCCATTTCTGGAGGTATTGTGTGTTGAGTGGCAGATCTCAACGCCGCGTTTCGCCTCGGCATCAGAGCGAAGGATTGGAAATATAATTTAAATTTAGTGGGGATCGACCCCAGAACCGTCGCGTTACAGTCACATCCGCCGCTGCGCCACGACGGCCTATAAGATATATTTACTTATTCATTATAACTTAGTATTACTGTTTAAGAACCAAAGCATGCTTAAACATCTATAATTATCGTAGAATAATTAAAGTGGTACCTAGAATAACAAGACTAAGTACGAGCTGTTTAATAAACGTGAGAAGTGTATTCTACTTCTTTCTACAAAAGTAGCAATATGTCTCTTATATGCCGTTTTATTTATTAGAATAAGCAACCTTTATGTAAATCGTAACATATATTTTTTCTACATATAATATATATATATATATATATAGGTACTTCATACTTTACAATCCAGCTACGAACGTAATAATAGATATTCTAATATAAATAAGATTGTATAAAATGTTTCATTTATCCTTAAAATTTTAAGTAATAAAATGTAAACTATTTAAGTATGCACTGAGAGTGGACCGGTACGTGGTATGCAGTTACCCTTTTTATCATATCAAGGATATTCAAGCTTTTAAAACGCCCACTTGTGTATGTCAAAATATACTATAAAGTACTACTTAAACGAATGAGTATATTTAAATGTCACGTGTAATATAAAAAAAAAAATATTTTTTTAAAGTTAATAAATTTGTAATTGTAAAACACTCAAGTAAATTAATATAAATAGCACTTAAAAGTTACTACGGATATGACCATTATTTTCACAACCTATACGACGAAGTTTCCTTTTAAATTAATTTATCAACAATCTATTTGCGTACGAGAACAACATATTCGTGTAGTTTTAAATGGATCAATTAATTGAATTTGATAATTATATTATAGAACATGATAGATAAAGTTCTAATGTTTAAAAAAAATGTAATTATATAATAGGTATAAAATGATTGTGGGAAAACTGCCTACAAAGTTTTCCAAGAAAAATTGCAGAAATAAATATACGGTGACTTTTACATTTAGAGCACTTTGGCTTACTTCACAAGACGACAATTAAAACGAGTAAATAATAATCTTTTCCATGAATGATTTTTTTAAATTTTATAATTTATAGATTTTTGATTCATATTAGGTATTTATTTTTGGGTTAGGCAAGGAGAACCATTACCTTTTATTCATTATTTGCTTAATTCCATAAAACCTATTTATTACTTTAATATACATTATTTCGATTTGGTTAAAAGTAACCACTCTGGAATGCCTATATAAACATATACTTTATCTTTTTATCAAATGAAATGTATAACTAAGTACTTATAACACAACAATTATTATTACCAATAAAAATATTTTCCATCATAAGTGCAAATTTCCACTTACCCTACATAAATGACTAGAATAAGTGAATACCCTAATGTTTTAGATAGGAAGTGTCCCAAAAGTGCCATGATATCATCAATTTAGCAGCACAGAAAATCCATTAGATGATTCACGAAAATGTTATGTTCTTTTTAGAAAAGATATAAGAAATATAGCGCGGAAAATTTCAAATTTTTATATTTTGATATTTTTTAAAATTTTTATGTTTACTAAAATATATTTAGGTTTAAAGATATTTTTTTCTCAAAAAAGACTTTACAGTCACTAACATGAGATTTGTGTAATTAATGTTTACAAATTTAAAAAAAACATATTTTCCTTCCTTAAGTGTGGATTTCTGGTTCACTTAAAAAATGTAAAAGATCATTAGATGAAAGATGAAGATAATTTAGATTTCAAGCGAGAAAAGAAGTTTGCGGAAAAATGGTTTAATAATACACAACAGCACGCCGCGAGTATTACGATTGTGATTGGCTCAATATTTGAAGTGTTTCAGCTATCATATTTTCAGATCACTCGATAGTACAAAATGAAAAGATTAATCGATATCTAGTTGTTTCTTTTGAGGCTAAATGAAAATCAATTGTCAGATATAATACCTACTCCTTATTAGATGTAGCTCCCTTGTTATGTTAAACATGTATGGAATTAATGTTTATTGAATGTAATGCAGGATAGCTGCCAGCTAATGTAGTAATTAAATTGTTTTTTGACTTTGAAAAGAGCAACTGTTGAGTTTCTTGCCGGGCCTTCTCAGCGGAACTGCCTTCCGAACCGGTGGTAGCATTTTTGTTTATATGTTTGTTCGACGATTCAAAGTGCTTATAATAGTCTATTTGAAGAAAGAATATTTTGAATTTGAATTTATACAAGCAAACGAAAACAAATCTATTTAGGATCTATTCTTTTCACCTTTCATCAAAAATTCTACATTAAGTAGTTCACTTTCCCACAAATTATCAAGTAAACATCCGCTTTCTCAGTCCATAGTACCACAATGCGTAATAATTAAATTGTATGGAAGAGACCAGTCATAGCGCAGGGACAGCGCAGTGTGTGAATAAATTCGACTGATTGTCGATTCCTACTCGAGGAAATTAAATATTTAATAATTTCATTTCCTCGCCCTGGTAGCGAGGAAAAGCGCGGCGGTGAATTCCGCCACTCAACACGCAATGGGAAAAAGTAAGTGTCTTCATGGGGACGGAATGTCTTAACGTTAGGTTCCCAGGTTCCCTTTGCCTACCCTGCTATGCTGCGATATACAGCTTGAAGCTAAAAAAATAACAGCAAGGCAAATACATATTTGTACGCCTTAAACTTTCCCAAGTAAATTAGAAAAGTTTTTAGAATGTATTATGTCACCAATTATCACAATTAGGCAACAAAGTTTTATGAAGTTGTGGGCGTAATAATTATAATAGATATTTCGTAACTCAGTGGGCAGAGTATCGCGTAGGTAATGGTTATGTTAATTATATTCTACCTACTATTATTTTCTTGTACCTATCTATATACATCAAAAAGTTTAAAATATTGTTAATGAATAAAACAATTAGAATTTTTTAATGTTTCCATCACAAAAAAGCTATGTATGGCGTGTGGCTGATTGACAACGCCAAAACAAAACGACTGATCTTAAAGTTGTAATTTGTAGGTAGGTAGATTAGGGTATGTTAAAATTAGTTAGGGGACATTGTTAAAATTGGAAAAAATGACATTTTCTATTATACGTCTTAACCTTTAAATATGGACGTCGGGTCTGACAGACCCATCTAGTTCTACGAATTCTACAAATCGGCCACTTCTCGGTGTCCTCCGCCATTGAGTCGCTCAGTACTTTTCGTATCAATGACAAAATGAATGTAGATAGCAGTGGTTGTGTCTCTGGGTTCAAAACACGTGAGTATTTAACTTTCTAAACGGGGCCTGGGTCTGTCAGACCCGACGTCCATGTTTCCCATACATGAATGATTTCAAAACGCCATATATTTTTATAATATTACAAAATATACTTTAATATTTTAATTGTATTATTTGTATTCAAATGTTTTTATTGTTATATATCATATATTATTTTGTATTGTTTGTTATATATTTTAGTAATAAAAATATTATTTACCTAAAAAAGATTATTTTTTTTTAGTTTTTATGATGAAATGGATAAAAATTATCGACCAAGCACGTCAGGGACAAAAATATTGGTACTTTATAATCAACATCAAACAAAAGAATTGGACGATGACATTTTATAGAGAAAATAGAATTTTATCAAATAAAAAGACGTGTTTCGTATACTAAGCTACTCTAAGAATTGAGAATGACTTTGACTCGCGTTTCGCGATCTGATCTATCATTTATCTAACATGAAGCTAAAAAAAATTGTTTTGGGTTCTTGAAAAACATGTACACTTTGCCCCCAAAAGATATATAGAAAGACAAGACATACTTATGTTGACTGCAATCGTTGTGTTTGCCTACAACGTTGAAAGCCATTGTGTATCGATGTTCAATAATACCTTATCTTGAGGTGTTGTCAATTTTTTTTTTTATTTGTTAAACTTTATATTTTGTTAAAAAAATATTTATTTTATTATCTGTCTCTTTTTTATAGTATTATTTTCTTAAGAGTCATCCCATGTGGCCAAAGACTGAAATTGTGAATTTAAGTTACTTAAATCATTGTGATGCGTAAACTTTAATAAAAAGCGATTTTATTTATATTGATTTTGTTTGATTTGAGGCTATTCATGTAAACTAAAACATAAAATTGTCTTCTTCCTTTAAAAAACAGACGGAATATGACCAGTAAATACACTGGTCTGACAGACCCGACGTCCATATGTGAGTTATAAAAAAATCACGTCCATAGTTAAAGGTTAAATTTCAAGCAAACAAAGTTGCGTGCGACGACAAGTTATATCGTTATTGTGTATAGTCACATTTCACATAATTTTCATAACACAAGTCCCGTTAAACTTCCGTGTTGTTTTCACGCGAAAGTAAAATTGTCAGTGAATTTGGACAAGTGGGCAAATCGATTCGCTATCACGTTTCTACTTCGACCCAAGGTCAAGGCTTTTTGTGGAATCTTCTAATAAATCGAGTTGTCATAGGCTAGTCTAGGCGACAAAAATAAACGCAGTTTTGGTATACTTATTTGATTTGCGAATCAAATTTAAAATATAACTTTTCGCTTCTCTTCTACTAATTGGAATAATAATTGGATAAAGCCAATTTAGTGGTTTAGTTAGTATACTAAATTATTAGGCTGTATGTATAATGGTGTATCATAATAATAATAATATACTACAAAATATTGTTTAAGCTCGATTTGATACTTTTGTAATGTATTGTAACAAAGCTCTACATCAAAAATCATAAGCGATACCTACATTTATTAATAAAAAAATATAGAGAAGAATATTAACAACATAAGTAAACGTTGATAAAAATGGCCAATTCAGATAAAATCATCAAATTTTACTTACGCTATTACACAGAATAAAAAAGAAATTAAGGTGCTAAATTATGTCCAATTATGGTTATCTTTCATCGGCTTTTTTGTTGACCGTATCAGTAGACCGTTGTCCAAAGTTCCGACAAGATTGAATCGTGACGAGTCAATAAGAGTTCGACGCACTCTGTTACCTATCCGTTTCATTTATTTGTTAAGGCGATGACTAAGATTTTAGACATATTTCTCCATTTTTTTTTGTTATTATTTGCTTAAAAGATTTTTTTGTAGCTTCACACTGCATCCCCCTATAGCAGGATAGGCAGGGAGAAACTAGTGTTTGACACTATGAGCGGGATTTTCAAATTTGCGCAAGCTAGACGACAAGGAAATTTACAATTCTTAAAAGTTTAGAAGTGAAGATCCTTTAAAATGTGAGGCTAATTAGTTTAAGCAGAATTTAATACGCGTATCTAGAACATTGTCATTTTAGATATACCTACTTAGAGTACTAAGGAAACGAATGAGGCTTTTCTATGAGCGAATCTAATTAAACAATAGTGTCTAAATTACCCTGTTTCAAAGTATCGAAATAAAATTCAGATCACCCGTAAACTGAATTTCCTCCGACAATTCCTACCGACCGTATAAAAAAATCACAATGCTTCATTTTCATTATTAGGAAATGAAAAGAACTATAGAAAAATCTTTAAACTTTGTATAAAATCTATAACCAACGTCGTACCTTATAACAGTAGGTATTATATATAAAAAGTTGCTTTCTTTTGTATAGCAATTCCTTGATATTTTTTTAATATTCAAGCTAAAATAACTTTCAAATGTCGCAATACCTGTTTTTATTTTTGTTTCACTTACAACTTATAATATATTTTACAAATAAAATTTAATTCTTTAAAATGCATCGTGGCGCAGAGGCAAAGGCGTGCATCTGTAAACGTAAGCACGATGATTGTAGGTTCGATTACCATTCCATTCAGGAAAATAAATATTTCATATTTAATTTTTTTCGCTCAGTGCAGCAATAAACAAAATAAACATGCAATGTCCCATTAATACTAGAATCCCAGATTCCCTACCCTGTTATATGCGGGATACAGCAAGAAGCAAAACTAAATAAAAACAATTCTTTAGTGTCCAACACACGACCAAAACAAGGAATACTGATTTCGTAACAGTAGAGTTCAACTCTTCCCACTAACTCTATCAATGGTTCGCGTAGGAGGACCGACGCATGTTCTAATGGGATATATCCGCCCTAAAAACGAGTTAATTATATTGTAGTTTAAAGTGAACGCTTCCATGTTGTGTTGAATATGATGATATTTTTATATAAATATATTGACATACAACATATATGGCTAAAATTTTTTCTTCTTTAAGTAGCATGATACCTATCATTACCGAAATCCAATACCTTTACAAATGGTCTTAGAAGACCATTTTTCTCGAGATCGCCATTTTTCACCGATGACGAATGTACGGGTTTTTTCGATATGGAGCTCTAAAAATTCATTGATGACGTCAGAAGAAAAGAGTGATCGTTCACTTAGCTTTCTATGTTAACTATATAAATTTAAATAGTGTTTAATTCGCCAAATATGAATTTATTCGATACTACCATTACAGTATCATCACCTTAAGATCAATAAGTAGGTACCAATAAGATACTACAACTAAAGTTACCTTAAAAGTATAATGACATAAAAATGTAAAGTTAATATTTACAATACTTGTGATTTTAAAAGGAAATTCATTCAAAAGGAATGTTTTTGCCACAAATGTGTACTTGACTAAAACTTTTTATGAGCGTATAATATTTTCGATTTTTTTATGGTCATAAAAATTTAAGCACGTGTCAAGGCCTTTAAAACCTTATATGTAGATACATATAAAGCCAATTACGACTGTGTAATATTCTAATCTTTAACTTCTTAAAAAAGGAGGTTCTCAATTTGGCTTAAGTAAGGTAGCTCATGTACAGATAAAATTAGAAAAGATTCACTGATATCTTAAGAAAGTGGCGACAGATAATAATATTTGTTGCAAATTATTAAGGTTTCAGTTCAGAAAGCGTATAGGAATAGATAGTAAACATAATAAAAATTAAAATAAATAATGTATGCACTTTTCTCTTTAGATTAACTTTCTTTGTTGTGTTTCTAATGTATTAAACTTAATGTTTAGTATTAATTATATTTATGAAATCGAACTTACGAATTACATTTATGAAATCAGCTAGACATATACATACAAAATTTAAAATAAACCAAAAAGGGGCTATCGGACTGTAAACGCGGCGGTTGTGAGTTCGATTCCCACTCGGAGGAAGGAATTATATTTTCATTTTAAACTCAACGACAATTGTCTGGAAAAATAAGCTTTGCGTAGGAAACGAAGAATCTTGACATTAGCTTCCTTGCATACCTATACCTATTCGAGTCATGACACAACGTACCGCAAAATCAATTAAAATAACCAATTACTTCATTCATTTCTTGTTGACAAACTGGACAAAACTTTCTATTAATAAGTGAAAAAATAATAATTAGGAATTAGCATTATATGAATATTTAGCGTGTAAAGTGTGTAGGCCAATTAAATTAAGTACAATGACATTCACTACAATACCGGTTTGCATAATTTTTTCCTTTTCGAATTCGACCAAATTTAAAATAGTCATGCATTTGCTACATTTTTTGGAAAATCAGTGAGTACCTTTTGAAAAATAACTTAACTATTATTTTGCTCATTTGAATATAATTTCAATATTGAACTTCTATCCACAGTACAAATATTTTTTTTAAATCGAAAGCATGTCGCTGCTTTGCCGTTGATATTAGATCTTTGTACTAGATGACATCGGAAGTAGAGTTTCCTCTTAAATCGGTAGGTATAGCAGGGTAGACAGAAGGATCCTAGTCTTAAGACACTCTGACTTGCCGCTATATTTTCCCAACATTCCAATTCTCAATGCCTATGCCTGACAGAGCGGGGAAATGAAAATTAATTTAAATATAATCATCATTTGGAATCTACAATTATCGCATTTACAATTTGGACGCTATTCCACTAAACTAGGACCTCCATATTAGAATTTAGAAGCATTATTCAGAAATAGAGGAATTATGTTGTCAAGAACGTTACCGGTTTAAATCTCGTTGGCAAATGAATCAGCGGTAATTATTCTAAAGTTGGCTTGTATCACAATCGTACATTTTACTACTGGAGTACTGGACCAATTATTTACAACGATTTTAAACAAACTATACAAATTAACATAGTTAAAATAGTAATTTAAATATAGCAGTTTAGTTACAACTAGGAAAGAGGATTATATGTTTTTTCCTAATTTTACGTATCTACTAAGGTCGAGCAGAGTGAAATTATGATAAGTCACTACGTTTTTCGCATTTCGGGTTTGATCTATCTCTATATAATGTTTAATATAAACGTTTTTTTATAATTACAATTACTAAGTCAAATCACCCAGTAACGGCATATCTCCAAATCGACAATTATTATTTTTAACTCAATATATGATATCACTTACATACACATAAATGACACACTTTGATAAAGAATGATCTTAGCAAACATTTGAGATAACACATTTTAGTTATTCATAACCAGCGACCCGCTTGTGGCTTCGCCCGCTTGAACAACAAAATATAATCATTGTTTTAGGTTCTATTACATTATTAATGCCCCCCAATAGTTGACACTCTCCTATATCTTCTGTGTACAGACAGCGATAAGTTTTATTGCATTTTTAGATTGTATTTTCATTTGATTTCATAGTGCAAGCCTCAAGCCCAGGTCACACCACATTCTTCACTCGGATATGCTCATCATTATCTTGCGTTCGCCATCTGTCAGGCTCTAAACAATAGTTGGCTTAGAGTTATTTCTACAGATCAGTATCATTAGACGAATGCCCCCCGAGATAGCCGTTAGATATCGAGGCGGAGTGATCATTCGTTAGAGCAACCTAGTTGTTCGAATTGTCGGTATCGATTACATGGCCAAATATATATATTTTATATTGACGATTTGAAAATTTATTAAAAATGATATAAAATTTAAAATTTGTCGATTATAATTTACATAAGTCTAAAGTATGTATAAAAAAGTTGTTAAGAATTAGGCAGAGAAAATGGCCACTACGAGGACCAGTTAAAAATAGACGAGATAAATATTTGAATCGCTTACCAGAGTGCATTGCAGTAAATATAGATATTTTATAACAAAAAAAATGAGCATGTGCGTAAAAGTACCTATAAAGTATTTTAAAAAATCTATAGAAATCATCAAAAAGTTGTAACACAGTCATATGTGTAGACTGGACTCGATATCTAGCCCTAGATATCAAGTCCAAGATATCGAGATCTAGACTATATATGTAGTCTCCTATCTACTTACAGACAATTATAATTTTTTGCATTCAATCAATCTATTCTGTACCGGTTTCTTCAAGGCTAACACGACTCGTTTTTTTTTCCTATTATTACGTTTTATAAGTATATGCGTCAACGACTTTAAAACCTATTTCAATAGATCCAATGAATTGCTGTTTTTTGCTTACTCACAATACTTTTCTATTTATATATTTCGTTATATTTACAACGAAGTTTACTGGAAATGTTTAAATAAGTATATAAGTATACAACAGAGAATATGTCTACATTAGTTTTTTTATATAACATAAATAAAAAAATAAATATGAAATAAAACTTAATCTTAATTTCAATTTAATCATTTACTCATTGTTAGTAAAATCGATATAATATATAAGTAAAATAGGTAGATATATTCTGTTTATATTACCACGACTCTTCCGTATTTAAGGTAATATAGTCATTAGTGAAATACATGAGCTATAATGTTAGATTTAATTAGAAAGTGATAACTGATAGCTGTTATCGTGAGTGTTATCGCTAACATTCGCCTCGCCTCGCCCTTATTGGGTCACTTTCTAAGTAGATATTGTTCGATACTTCTAGTACTGTACTGTGGTTTCATATTACTATAATTATAACAGCCTTCATAGATACTTTATCTATAATGAGAAAAACCTTTATAGGTCTTTATATATATTACGTGGTAATATGTGTTTCTCTTGTGCTGCAGTTGTGAAGTAGTGTTTTTGATGATAGCGGGTTCTAATACCATTCGATTAAGTATTTACATTTATAATATTTTTATTATATTTTCCTTCTAAGTGCTGCCTCTTAGATACGTGAATATATGTTTGTACCTCCCACATTTTTTAAAGTAAGCAGATACTGCTTTACTTTTTTTTACTTTTCAACCATAAGAAAAATATGTATAATTCACTATTATATATTTGAATCCTAATATATTTTTTTGTTTGTATTACAAAGCTGAAAATTAGTGTCTATCTATTTACAAAAGGTAATTCGATAGCTCTCAATGTACAGCTACCAACAAAAATGCAATACGGTTCTTCACGCTAGGCTAATAACGATTTGATTACATTTCCGGGCTTCCGACACTGACACGCGTGGGACACTCATTGAAACACTCTTTCCTAAGTCAAGCTATACTTATAATAAAATCATAACTGATCGGTGTCTGTATATGGAAGATATAATTATGAGAATTTTTTTTATTGTAAGTAAGTAACAATTTAATAGAACCTAAAAAAAATATTTTTTAAATTTTTGTCTGTTTGTCTATGCGTTATTTCACGCTTATGTCAAATATGACGCAACTATAACTAATGTAATATAATAAAACTATTGTATTTTGGAGAGCTCCACTTAACATTTGTTTTATTTCAATCAGTTTATAAATAAAAAAAAGTTATTTCAATATTAAGTATTTTGTAAATTGCACAATTAAAAATACAAAACCTTTATACGAACCCATTTGTTCAAAGCTAAAATCTAAGCCCCTCTATCTACGTCTACGAAAACGCCTCCCAAATACCTCTTAGATACGCTCATGGCGGGCGATAACTAGTAAGCTAAATGATCACTTTGACAGGTAACGGCGGCGTAGCAGATCTAAATGGACAGATCTCTAAACTAATTGCGTATACGCCTTTAAAATTGTATTGTAATTTAATTTATTCTATCTTGTCATTCGGCCTGTATTTAATTTAAATATCGTGTGAAGTATTGAGTAGTTTTTACAGTTACAATTCTATTTACCGGTATATTTACTAGTGAGTGAATGTAGTTAATTAGAAATTGGTTTTTTAGTTTCACTAAACAGAGGGAACTTGGAAATCTAGTGTTAAAACACTCCGTTTTCCATTAAGATACCATATCTTCCCCATTTTCTTTGAATTCCAAAAATGATTATAGGAGTTGACATTTCGACCTACTGTTAAATATCGATTTTACTTCTCACGGGGGCTTAAACTTAGTTGTATCAAGTTCGTTCGTTTGTTCGATACTTCGAGGCGAGGGTGTGTGGTTGTATACAGCCTAACGAGGGTCGGTTTAAACCGGATGTTATTAGGTAATACGTCTGCTGCCTACATGCGGGATAAATAAAGGGGACAAATTGCGTGCCTGTAGGTATCAAGTTTTTATGTGAATATATTGTTTTATGTTAATACACTGTCATTCTTAATATAGGTACTATAGGATTTTTTTCTAAAAGTTTAACATTGTTAGACTTTGGCGGAAAAAATATTCGTAAAAAAGCCTAGGTAGTGTAAAACAACTGCGAAAATTTTGTAATGACTAGTCCTAACATAATTTTTTTTTTAAATGTACCTATTCCAGATAAAAGAAATCTAGATATTTGAGATCTAATTCCCATCGGGTACCGTATTAATTGGACGTTAGACCGTATGTCATACTATGTTAATATAGTCCTTTTTCATCCTTAGATCCCTTTAGATTAATTAATATTAATGATAAGGATCCAATTCAATTACTGAAGGCTTACTTTAGAATACTGCTTTATTATAATATAGCACTGTAATAATAAACATCAATTAAATTATATATCGAGAAAAAAATCTAATTTGCCAATATTTTAAAAATTCAATTCGTGTACAAAAGTTAAATCTTATTCCTTTTCAGTTTCACGCTGTATGCTGCTGGAGAGAAGGCACGCGGAGCCCAGTGTTAATGCCTTAACTTATCCGTTCAACACTTCAGCTGAATTTTCGAGGCGATGCGTGTTGAGAGGCGGACATCAACGCCGCTCATTTGCCTTGGTACCAGAGCGAAAAAATGAAAATATTAATAAATTCATTCCCGCGAATGGGATCGAACTCACAACCGTCGCGTGCTGGTGCCTGTGCTTGTATCTCAACTTTTATATTTTGTAATTGAGAGTAATATAATTCCTAGATACTATTTATTTTTATCTCATAATAATTTCGTATATAGATTGGCCCGTCTAGCGAAGTCAAGGGTCAAACGTTACGTTGTCTTCATCAATCATGTGATGTTGGCAAATATTAATAACATGTTACAGCTTCATACGTTGGTATTTTTGACGAGCAGTTCACTTGATTGGCTAACCTGATAGCGTTTGTTGCATTACTTTATTAATAGCTAGCGCCCTGGTTTGGTTTCGGGGTAACATTTTTAAACATTTGGTATTGTTGAACTTTTGGTGCAACGATGACGTAAATGCACTTAAAAAAACAAAAGAAACCTAGTTTTTAATTCAATAAGCAAGATTGCAAGATTTAAAAACAGTGCAAATACGTCATTGTTGCACCGAATAGCCGATATGTTTTAACCGTTTTAGGCTGCAGCTAAGACAGCTCGACGAAGTTAAAACGAAGATAATTCATTCTTATCATATATCATATGATTTCTTTATCAAAGGTCTTAAATTATTACATTTAGTGTATAACAATTTATAATGTCTAGACAGGTCGAAATTCTCCGTCAAAATCGGTAGGTAGTTTGACTGACCCGTTGAGCGACCACCCACGTACCACGGCATTCGGCAAAGAGTAACGAGGCAAAGTTACGGAATGCGCGGGCGCAAGCTCATTCCGTTCAAACTATAGTCACTTTGTTGATTATCTACGGTGCAATCTCTGGTTATTTTTGTTATAATATATATATTTATATTAGAATTATTGTGTATTTTATAATTGTTGTTAATGTGTAAAACATCGATTTTAATGTGTATTATTCAAATGTCTCGAAAAATTTGGCGGAAAATGGGGAACGGTATTTCTTAACACAAGGTTCAGAGGGGCCATACCATGAAGTTAAAAAAAAAATTATCATTATTGGTGTAATATGTATTTTTTTGATTTATTATACTTTCTTATATATTATATATCAACAATAAATAATAATAATAAATAAACCTCTTTTTTTACATTTATAAATAGCATTAAGTATTATTATTATTTATAGAAATATAATAAAATAGACGGTAGTAAAAATAGTCGCCATATTTTCGCTTCCTTTTCCTTTTCAGTCTCCTTTTATCGTGAAACAATTTTTACTTAGGTAAATAAACCTATATTCATTGTTATTTAGATTTTATACTAATAACAATTATTATGGCAGGATGATATACATAACTTATTTAATTTAGCTGGCGTGACATGGAATTATTCATTCGCATTACATTTTGTATGCAAGCTACGAGTTGTTGTTCTCACACACTAGAACCTGCATAAAATCTTGGCCGTGATATTAAACTATGCGCGGTCATGGAATCCGATAAAACGCGACCTTCACATCAGTTCCACTATAAATTTAATTATTAGAATGTTTAAGCGCCAAGTTGTACGCCAGTTGCTATTTTTAGCGTCACGCTGTATCCCGCAAATAGCAATGTGCAATCCCCAAAATATAGTGTTAAGACACTCCGTTCTCCATTTTCCGTAGAATTGTAGAGGTGGCAGAATAGTTTGTGCTCCTACGGTACAACTGGCCTTCTGCCTTGCTTATTTCATCCACCGAGCGTTATTACCATCTGCTTACATTTTAATAAATAAAAATGGAGGAAGAAGGAAGAAAAGGACGACCTTACTACCTATTCAAAAATGATTGTAGCTGAAATTTTGCAGCAATACCTTGAAAATGCTTAAATCCATTGCTGAATTAATCAAATAGGATAATAGGCGTACGCAATTTTTTTATTAATCTTCGATAACGCTTTGATACTCTTATCAGAATAAAATTCCTACCGGAGAAGTTAAGCGATATAAAGCTTATCAGGGCTATATAATTTTTTATTATACACTCGTTTTTATGATAGTACTTCGAATTTTTTTATCGTGTGTAGAATCATGTTACTTACTACGTACGTACGTCTTTTTATTGTTTGTTATATATTTCTTAATAGAAGCTGCGTTAGGCTACAGTTAGATAATTTTAATGAATTAATTTATTATTTTTTGATAATTTATCATTAATAAGATAGCAGATTATTTAAAGGTTCCCAGTACAAAATAGTTATCTGGTATTAGAGTATAAAGAAAGGGCACTCAGACAGCCTATACACTTCAACTTCCTGCAGGTGCGGGTTGCCTTTGTATTTGCACGATCGTCTCTTTATATAAAACTGTAAGTTTGAGATAGTTTCTTGCTAAAATATAAAAAAAATCTCAATATGATAAAAAGAGAAAATTCATATTTAAGATTATATTTCCTCTTTTGTCTTATTGAGAAAATAGTAAATAAAACATAATTTATATACATCAATAAACAGAGATTGCTTGTAATAACAGTTAATTTAAATGATGGAACTTATTGAAATCGTTATAAATAATAGTATTCATATGGTTATAACAATCCTAATCGAGGACGAATCTGATTTTTGGCTAACTTTGTGATGAAAAATCGTGTAATGTTGGTATTTTACATACGCCTTTTGATGAGTTTAATAAGATTTTACAAAAAAAAAGGGGAACGGATGTCAGCACTAGCACTAGGCTCCCTGTGCTTACCCTGTTATATGATGGATACGTCGTGAATACGTCATTTATTATGCAATAAAATAATATTCCACATATCCATATGAACTTCTTCCGTTACTGAGTAATTGACAGACAACTTACACAACTGGGGGCAGTTACCTAGTTATTATTAACCAGTAAAGCTAAATACTAAAACTTATGAATAATTAAATGAACGAAATATATTTCATTTGGATATTAACGCAACACCTCACCGGTCCAACAATCAAATACCTTCTATTATAATATTATTTTGCAATCTTTAATCCGTATCGCGATAAAATTATTTTAAGCCCAGCAATGCCAGTTTACATAATTCATATAACATGCCTACTACTGTTATTGATTTCGTCTATACGAAATCACTTTTTAGAGGTTAATTAATTATATGCTGCATTTAAAAATACCTAGAAGTATTAAAACAGGTTTTTTTTAAATAAAATCAATCAGTTACTAAGTATGCTTTATAATAGGTTTATCTATAGAACCATTCATCCACTTTACACGGGTGAGCTGTGGGAAATCGTTAGTCTGTATATGAATAATTCAGTTTTCTATCCCAGCGCGTTACCTTCGCAAACCTTCGTTTCAATTTGACTCGAGATCGAGAAACATAAAGCTTTGAGAGCCTAGAGACATTTTAATAGATTCGTGCCGGACTTAATCAAGATTTTATCGCTTTGTGAACGACTGGCGCACTATTGGCCGGCCATAATGATATTTATTTCATTACCTACACGCGAATGATAAAAAAAACAAGTTGACATAAAAAATATATATTATACAGCTCCGTAGACATATATTATGTTGATACAAAAAAGCCAATTTAACTTGTAGTTACGAGGAATAAAGGTGCCTTTGTAGTATTAAAATATGATCGTTTGATCTTTTGACTTACCACAAAAACATCGACGGTGAAAAATCCAAATGAGCAATGGGAGGCACAAAAAATAAATAATAACCTATTTCACAAACACATGCAAGAATAACGGAACAAACAATAAATAAATCCACTTATATAAAACACACAAAACAATCTACGCTAGATTTTAATAACGTTAGATCCAATTAACGTGTTCGGAACGGTATTTACGCGGGAATAACGAAAGCGCAACATACGTGCACCAACATGAGCTTATCACTCGCGACTGGTGACTGAGCGAGAGAATGAATGTTTCTACCGGCGCGCTCAATGGCGAACGAATGAAAAATCGAATACCTGTCTCTACACTATTATATTTATATTGAATTTGTTATCTTTATAAATTAATGTTTTATTTAGATTTAAAAATATTATTACATAATTTTATTTAATTAAAATGCAATAAAATCAACCTCATTTGAATTAAGTACCTAACATAGTAAATTGTGCTACATAATTTAAAAAGAGTTTATTGATTTATTTATTTACATAGGCTTATACCTTATGCTTTTATAGTACTATTGGATGCTATTAATATTACTTATATTTCTTTATGTATAAAACATTTATACAACAAATATATATTTTATGTTAAATCAAATGATGATGCTGACAATGTTGATAGGTAGCTAATAAAATGAAATATCTAATAACACTATGAGTCGTTCTTTCCGCAGTTAGTCACCTACTTTCTGTACCTTACTTTGTTTGAAGAAATGATTGACGATACCACGAGAAAGGTAAACAACTGATATTACCTTCTCCTAGCGGCTTTGAAAACTTTTATTTACCTTTATGCTAAAGACTTAAAGCTTATAATTGCATAAGCTTATTCAATATTGCATGTGCTGGAAACAGTACCGTTTCCTTTATTCATTCACGAGTTTTTTTTGTGATCATCGAGTAAATATTGTTTTTGATGGTACATGCGTGTTCAGGTGTGAAGAAATTCTTATATAGTTGCCATATGACGCGGGTGCGTGAGTGAACCGAATACGATTTAATGTGTTAACAATTATGTAAATTTATTGAGCCATGTCAAAGCCAACATAGTTTGTACTAAAATAATAATAATATGTAGAAGATATAGTTTTGTGAATATTTATCATAATTATAGAGATGTCAAATGTCTTAGTTCTGCTGCGTAACATGCAAGTAGACACTAGACATATCTCTTTATTAGTAAATATAAACGAAAGTAATCAAGTTTCTTTTATATATTTTTTAGCTTCAACTTCCGAAACTAAGAGAAGCTTCCATTCTCTACTTTCCGCCGAATTCTCCGGAGGCATTGCGAGTAGAGTGGCGGAACTCAACGAAGCGCTTACCTGCCCCATTACCAGAACGATCTTCAATAAACAAGAATTTGTTTTATATTAATTTCTAATAATTAGGTAAAACGTAATCAAAATCATTTATGTGTATGGTTATTAGATACGCGTTATGTTGGTTGGGAGTAACTGAATTTTGTTAAATATATTATTACTAAATGAATGAAGTTATAAAATAGAATAATATGATTATTCTAATTTTGACAAGAACTAATTTAGTTTTGTCAAATAATGGATAATTAGTAAAAAAAAATGTACTTACATATGAACACCGGAAACTAAGAGATAATAAATATCGTGTTAAATATATACGTTTATATAACATAACTTCTACTACTTGTCGTAATATATTTTAATAAGATACACGACCATCATTCCTTTCCTTTTTCAGAGTACTGGTTCTAATCCGGCACTAGGGAATCTAGTCGTGAATGTTCCGATAACGTTCTCGGTACTTCTCCACTAAGGAAATCTACGACACTATCAAGCGATTCATCACATGGACCTCCGTCTGCAAGGAATTTTTAGTGGTTTCTGTTAGTTATCTTTTAAAACCCTGGCAGTTTTTTTAAATTTTCAATATACAAAAATGCTGAGAAGTCATACAGAATTATTACTTTTATAATATATACGATATCGTATGTATATATATGTACATGCTGCATATATATGTCTTTTAATGATTGCAAATACATGACCGTTTTCTCAGTCAAAGGAAGTGTGACCAAATGCGTGCTTAAATAGTACAAGGCGCACTAGTGACGTGCGTGTTGACTTTCCAACAAATTAAGAATATTAATTATGCTTCATTATTATTATTATTATTATTATTATTAAATAGTTATTCATTCAGAATTATTTTATTTACACTGATATTTGACATAGTGATTATTTTTATGAAAAACCGATTTTTTTACTTTGTATTTTACAAACAAGCACAGATTTATCTATTTATTGGATGGCGAAATTGAACGCGCCTAATGTATAATGTAATGTTTTGTTCCATATTTTTTTTTCATAATATCTAAAATACATAATTTACTTCAATTAAATTTCATATCAAATTTAATCCTTAATATTAATAACATATGTACCAAATTCATGTGGCTCTATAACTTCAGGCTGTCCACCGTGTTGCGGTGACATGTGACTCCGAAGAATGTCTACAGCGAATGCCTCGGTGCCATCGGCTGGCTGGAAATATACACCGAATTAGTACAGTCAATTGATAAGCGATTATAGACTTTATTTATAATCTAATAAGGGTTATCTACAAGAACGTTAATAACAGGTCAGGTGAAGCCTTAAATGTAACAAGCACGCTTCATGTAGAAAATGAAAACCACAGTATTATATTTGACCTAACTCGACCTCGTTTTGTTTTTGTAAACCTTTTCAACACCATTAGTTACTTTATTAATTTAATTTTATAATTTTAATAGATCATCATGGCTCAGTGAAGCGGCGTCTGACTGTAAACGTGACGGTAGTGAGTTCCCCTTCCACTCAGGGGTATTAATTATTTTCATTTCCTCATTTTGGTACCAAGATTGAGTTTCCTTCATTCCGTCAGTTACCCTACGAGTATGAGTTTTCATAATTTCACTATCCCACAAACGTCGCTCAAAGAAAGTTGACTATATCCCCTGAAAAAGGCGTAATACACGAATTTAAAAAAAATATCTTTTAAGAATTTACCCAAATTACACATTACCCAAATGGTATTTAAGCCATTTATCGAGGATTCTAAATTATGATTATAGAATTGTTTACTACTAGAGCAGAGTTCTATATTTCTATTCGTAAAATGTTTATTTGTTTTAAGTTGTAACTCGAGTTATTAACTAAATTGCGGATATGTAATTATAATATGTTAACTGCGGCCTTAATTGTTATTATTATAAGTACCATAAAAACTAATAGTCATACATCAGGAAGCGATTTACTAAGTTATTAATTTTATTAGTTATAAGTATTGCAGGAGGTAGAGTTCGGTAAGAATTATAAAATCAGTTCTATATACAATCTTTATTTAATACTAGCGAGTAGCAACCCGCTCGCGGCTTCGCCCGCTTGAGCTGTTTATTTATTACTTTCGTATTCTAAGATTAGCAATACAAACGCACCAATAAATAGACAACAATTTTAAAATCATTGTTTTGGGTTTTATTACGACGATAAGCGCCAGTAATTTTTCCTATAAATTTTCCATATACAGACAGTGTTCAGTTACATTTTATATGTATTGATTATATATATATATATGACGGCGCGCTGCTATGTATTAGTTTTAATTATAATTTCGCAATTATTACATTTCGATATTAATTGATTTATGCAATGGATTATATTAGAAGAATATTTTAAATGGAGCGGGTAACCCCGAATAGGGTAGTAGGTGTAGCCACGAGGAATAGCAGATGTCATTGGTTGACAGCTATGGCGTGAGATGTTCACCAATTAACCTATTGGCTCCTAATCTATTGTAATTTTGTTAATCNGTTGTTTTTGGGGTCGAAAGTTTGTATGAAACTTCTACAAATGCTAGAAGTCTCAAATTTTGCATAGACGTCACTAGGACGTAATCATGGAGACAGAAATTAGTAATAACATAGTTCACGCGGGTGAAACCGCGAGCGGGCCTGTAGTATTCTATATTACTATATGTATTTGATAATTTATACATACAAATTTCATTTCACTTAAGATTATCAAGAACATGCAAATAATCTACAGGTAGAGATAAAGGTACACAAGATATGGATTACAGACTTTTTATGAGAATGAGCAAATTAGGTAATATTTTTACTTTTTAAAATATTATATATTTTAATTCCTCGAATGGGAATCGAATCCACGACCTTTCGCGCTTAGAGCCACGCACTTATGCTTCATGACTGGCTTCATTGAATATTCCTTATCGTTAAATTCCATTTCTTTGCTTTAAGTTTTAAGCCAAAGTCGCGGGTGAAACATATACGATAGTCTGCTTTATATTCGCATCTCATAATGTCCACACTAACCATTACAGACATACAAACAAAACAAAAGTTATTTAACTATACCTAAAAAGCATGTCTAGTGCTCTCCATGTCTATATAAGTTGTGAGGGCAGTCGTTTATCGTCTCCGGTTAGTATCTACTGTACTTAGTTCATATATTAAATGTATGTATATATTATACGTATAAACCTATGCTTGTAGCGACTTATTACTATTTGACACGACGGGGTCAATAGTATGTTAAGTTTATGAAGCATTATTTCTTATCTTTAAGAATATCTTTAAAAAATGCTATTCATATATAATTGCATTGTTCGATAGTATGTTGTTTTTTCTTAATTAAGTTGGTAGTTTAATTTAAGCAATATCATATTTTTTTTATTTCAATTTTTTATCTTCACACTGTTTCTGCGCTACGACGTTCCCTCAGCCTTCACTACTATATACGGGATACTTCGTGAAGTTTAAAAAAGATATTATAATAAATGATTATTATTTTTTGTTATAAATATGCAGATTAAATATTATGTTTGATGTGATTTTAGTTAACACAGTCTATAGCCATTTTTGGTACTCTTTCATTTCGCTGAAATATTATCGTCAAATATTTTACTCTAGAATACTTAGTTCCATTGCTTTAGGTACTTATTAACCCTAAATACCTACGTAGATATACAGTACAACTGAGTGTTATTGACCATCGGTGGGACCGAGAGCATAACAATGATCTACTTATCCCGTTATATTAGTTTCCGAGCCGCTATCCGGTCATCAGTAAATTATTGAATAAGGCTTCGTGCAAGGTCGGCCGAATGAGCTTCGAATACTTGGGATACCACCTACTACTAAAATGAAAATAGGGCAATTCTATCTTTATATAAGAGTAAATAAAGGCAATAATAGTATCTAGTTGTTTATCAGTGTAAGTCAGTTGCTTCTTATTCTGCGGTTAGATTCCGCTACGCTAGGTTTTTTTTGATGAGACGGGCGATTGTGTAACTGACAGTTACAGTAAATAAAGAGTACCTCAGTCCGACATTATTCGCTAAGTAAAAAATTCTCACGAAAAAACCTTTTACGAAAATTGTTTGAGTGACTTTTAATTATATTAGTTTAGGCACTATCTAAATTATAGATAGGTAGGTACTTGTATACTTTGGATTTTTTAATTTATGCATAGTATTTTTAATATTTCTAAAATATTATTCCACAGTTGAATAGTTTTCTGGAAAACATATTATATAAAAATTTGAACATAGCGAGATTTGAACGTTCACCTCTAGAAGACTGTCCAAGAGTCCATGTGTTGCGAGTTCAAATTCCGCTGTGTAAAATATTAATTCGCATAATATTTCAGTTATTTTTATTCGACCTAGAGTTATTTTTCAGTTCCAGTAGAACAATACTGTTGTTTTTAAAGAGTACTTCAAATAGCTTTCAGAACATATAAATAAAAACGTTATCAAAGAAATGTGACTATTAAATTACTCTTCCTCGCTGCATAAAAATAACTTAACGTTATATGTTTTAGTTAATTTTTGTTGGTTTGTATATAATGATAATAAATATATTATATACAATTAAATAAAAAATATATATCTTACATTTTGAAATCGGTTAAGGATTCAGTGGCTGAGCTAAACCAAGGCAAATCTTCAAGGTTGATGATGCTCGAAGTAGAGTCACTCGAGACGTACAGAATTGCCTGCTCAGGCTCTCGCTACAAACACTTGAAACTTCTAAATTCGCTGTAATACAATAATAGTTGAATTCCGCCACTCAACACGCAATGTCTCCAGAATTCAGCGGAAAATGGTGAACGGAGAGTCTTAACATTAGGTTCTCTTTACTGATCCTGCTGTGTGCGGGTTACAGCGTGAAGCTAATTTATAATAATAGTGTACCATAAGTGAGCGTGGAACGGATAGAACAACGATATTTATAGGCTCGTTACTTTACACTTTCAGAGGTAGTAAATTTCCACCTGTAAGTCGTATTTCTTCGTATGACATCGTCTGTGAATGTTTAGGTATAGCTTTTGGGAAATTAATCTTAATTTGTGATATTATTTCTTATATTTTTATTTGGCAAATATAGTGTAATCTAATCGAATCTAATATACTTTATATCAACTTAAGACACTATTTTCAAAAAGCCGGAAATCCTGCATTAGTATGAAAGGTATATTTAATAAAATATCACTCTAAATTACTTTTATCGATAAAATATTATCACGAAAATTCTTCACAAATCGTAAAGTTACTTGAAGTGTTTTCAAGTGTCATTTATCGGTTTTTGTGTAAAATTTAAAGTAGACGACTAAATCTCGAGAAATCTCGCCGGATAAGAAACACTTGACGTTAAGATGGCGTTTCTGTTGTCACCTTTCATCTTGCCCAAGATATTGCAAATTTATGACTGTCGTTAAAGTAGGCCATACTAAATTTCGCTATTAAATTATGAATAAAATAGGCTGGAACAATGTATGTACATACGATATTGACCTGATGATAGTCTCTCTTCTCATAATCTTTATCTAAAATAAATCATTTGTTCCTCAGTGATTGGCGGTAGGTATATTATATAGGTAGACCAGCGCGGCGGTTTCCTCGTGAATTTTTGATTAAAATTAGCACCACGCAAATGTAATTTTCCTTCATCTATTGACTACAATATAACCCAAATTGTACTCAATATTATAACATAGCCCAACTTTAAAAACCATTACAATTTATAGTAAAATATTACAATAGAAATTAAAACTTCCATTTTACATCCCATTCTACATTATAATAAATTGTATAAAAGCTTTTGCTGATAATTCAATGCAACACAAACTGCAATTCCATTTGACGAGCAAAAATGTAATACTGATTGAAAAATGATGGACGGAAGCGTGGAGCATACGCAATCAACATTCAGGAAAAAGCAATTCTGGGACAATTTACGACGTCTCCAGTAACCTAGGGCTGATTTGGGTCTGTTACCTTGTACCTTTTATGTTTGTGATAAACTTATAGAAAGAACTTCTAAAAAAAAATTCGAAAAAACTAAATTCAGCATAATTAACCCGTATCAACGTAAACATGTAAAAGTAATATTTTTAAAAAAAATATTTTTCTTCTTTATTTTTATTAAATTACTTAACTGTAGCCAATTACAAAAGATATTTAATAAATTTATGTTACTCCATAAGATAGCATCGAGATAGTCTTGAATCGTGACTAGGACAAATAGCGTGTCAACCCTTATACTCGCATTTACCATGTTTATTTATGACGTGACAGTTTTTTCCTATCATTATATACTTCATTCTAAATTAGTACAGTACACAGTAGCATAAGCAAGAATAGTTATAGTAATTGTTTTCAACACGCTTCATATCTATACTTATAATAAAATCGTAAGAGGGTCGGTGTCTGTACTTGGAAGATATTTAAAAAAAATGTTTTGAGAACCTGAATTGACTGAATCTTTAGTTTTCAATTTGTTTATTAATATTTCTATTTCAAGCGGGCCTAGCCCCGCACGGGCCCACGAGTTATGAATAATCCTATATAAGTAATAAATAATAATGTAACTATATTTTTTGTATAACAAATTTCAATATTAAAATGGCGTACTATTAACTAAAGTAATTAGAAATAAATAATATATATAAAATTATAGCTTTACACGTGTAAAAAATAATAGTATAATACTCTTGATAAAACCACAACAAATGGATAAGCTATTTTAAAGAACATAGTACGTTATCAGCCTAATCCTAGTAAATGCGATGTAAATATATTTCTAATACTCTTCTAATTCATGACATTTCATTGAAATAATTTAGATAACACATATTCGCTAGTTTGCTTCTCAGCTTTCGTATTATAATTGCTAGTCAGATTCATAAAAGGTTATCTTTATAATTACCAATATATAGCCGTAGTAGTATTGGTACTAAACTAACTGTTCATCACAGATTTTTTTTAAAAAATTCGAATTGCAGGATTATTCTTGAAATTCGCCCATTTTTTATTAGTTTTTTAGACATCCTCACTATAGGTCAATTGGGACATATTTGACTCAGCATCATAGTTGTAGATCGTTGTCTTATTAAATTAAACACGATGTTTGCTTTTTATTAATCATAAAGGATTCTTCCTTTATAATTAATACTAATTAATTAATACTTTTAAGCTTAAAAATATAGAAATACCAAAAAAAATGTGAAGATACAAAAATGAATGTTAAGATTATTTCAATCGTATGTTACCCATAAGTCAATGTTATCAGATACACTCAAATATAAATAAATGTATTGTTGCCGAATTAAATGTTTTCTATTGGCAGCTACGAGTATAGGCTGGTAGTTTACGAGTGGGGTGTTGAGGCCCAGTTGGAACTTTGCCCCCACACACTTACTGCTGAATGGAATTGGCAAGGATTCCGCTTACTTTGATAATACATTTTATGTTAATGTATACCTAATTTTAGCACTATTTATCGCTGTTTACGTAAATATATTGTACTTACATATATAGTGAATTTAGAATGTAGAGCAAATTCAAAAATAGTATTATAGATTTATTCCTTTTTGCAAAACATATAGCCTACTGAAATAAATGTGCCTGTTAAAACTCTTAATAAAGTAAATTACAAATTTAATTTTAAAATTTAATTTTAAAGTAAATTACAAATTTAATTAAATAAATTTAGAAAAATGTTTAATTAATTAAAAATAATTAAACATTTTTCTTATTATAAGATTCAATTTTCTTATTAGAAGTCATTCATTAATCTCGTCGTATTCTTTAGATAGCAGTCACGTAGAACAAATGCATGGAGTCAAGATATTATGTTCTTCATTTTGAACACGAATTGGATGGGTGTTGATGAAATGAATGGCGCGCTTTATCATATCAGGGCCAGGAAGTAAAATAATTTACCCTACGAGCAGAGATCGAACCCACAGACAGGCAGACAATGATCAAAGACGAGCTCTACGACGGCCTCGATGCGATTTATAATATAAACAAGGACATCACCTGAAGGTCTGACCTTCAAGGCACATCCAGTGGAACTGAACGTAACCTTGTAGCTAGACAAGTTATCAGAATTACACAGGTAAGTACTGCCTGTCGCTTAGTTAGATTGACAACTGGGAAGGTTTCGAAGGACAAAGGTTATCTGCACATCCATTAATTATTTATAGCAAAAATTGTTTTAATGATTAAATTTTGTTACCAGTCAATAGATGTTACATACATACAATTTACCAATTGTATTATTTTAAATATCATTTTTTTTATTGGAATAATATTTACTTTATTTGTGAACTATTGTAATAATAAAATTAGAGTTAGTATGTTATTTACATTATTATTATCACAGACAATTGTTTTTCAAATAGTGAAATGTATAACGTAAAATACAATTTTTTCCAGTTCCTGTATGAATTTTGAGAAATCCTCTCTTAGAGCAGAGAGAGAATATGGGAAGGAAATACTAGGAATCACAGTGCAAAATTTCAGTGATCTATTTTATCATTTGCTTAGTTAAGCTCGTATTTATGAATAGCTCGAAACTCTGAGATCGATCTTGAGATGCCGTTTTTATTCATAGTCGTAGATTATAAATTAAAACTGGCATCACAAGTTGGATTTCCGAGTTGAGAGCGGTTTTTAAATACGGGTTTTAGTGATGGAAGAGTTTTATAAATACATATTTCTCCATTATTTTATATAATAAAAGAACAATTTTATTACCGGTACTTACAAATGTAACGCTCAATAAAAATTATAAAATAATTAACAAATGCAACAATTTATAAATCAGGAAATCTCTAGTGTTTCTGGTAATCGGGATACTTTTAGCTATATATATGTATTGCTTCCTCATTTACTAAATTCCATATTTTGTTACTTTAATAAATAGAAATGTATAGACATGAGATCGCGTGCCGCACTTCGTTACCACGATCACTTAGCGTGATTAACTAATAGTATTATAAAAATGTTCTATTTATAAACGAATACAAATCTGTAATTATTTAGTTTAATTATGTCTTTATGTCAAGGTTCATTTCAAATGCATTCAAATATTTATCTAATTTAATGAATTATGGTGAAACTATGTTTTCTTTTGTATTTGCAAAATAGTTTTAGTTTTTTGAAGTAATAAGTTTTACATTTGCTATAATTTAGATGTTAGATATTTTTGTTCATTCATTAAAAAATATGGAAAACTCCGAATAAGTAGGGGAGAGCGGGGCTAAAAGTTACCGAGGTAAGTTGTTCCGATGGAAATAATTTAACGGGGAAACGTGATATGAATATTTAGTAAACATAGAGTGAAATGCAATGTGATAGCGCACCCATGTCCATCATATTGAATAATCCAGTGGCACCCGAAACCAATGGAATAGCAACACGTGTGTCGTTGGTGCATGATTGTAAATATTCTCGCATTTGATATTTTTGGTCTGTCTCACAAATTTTAACAATTAGCCTCGAGTACCTCAGTGTTTTTTTTACATATATTATCTACTATTTCAGAATACTATTTGTAAATTATTTATGTTTCCTAATCTAATTTATATAAAAAAAGTTTTGCAACACGTGTCTAGCCCTAAGCTAGATGTTCCCTTTTTTTGGGGCATGTTGTGACCTCGGAAAACCTTTCGCCAATTCATTTGTACCAATAATAGGATGTAAATATTATAATTTAGCATTAGTAACATACTATAGGACTTCTGCCCGAAAATCAACTCTAGGTTATGTGTCATATGAGTTGATGAAGAAAAAGCAGCGGATGTAGTTTTTAAACATTGCAGGAATAAGATAAAATATGACAATATGAAAAGCTAAAGGTATACATTTTTTTGTTTATTATTTTGATTTAACAAATAAAATAACGTTTTATTTTATGTAAAATTATCTTTAACTTTTTAGTTCGTTGTTTTTATTCGGTTTTTTTTGTTAAAAATTAATTTATTTTACGTTTTTAAGTAATGAGTAACCTTAAAAGGACACTTCTTAAACGGTGATATGGTGGTAGTGGTTGTTACGAGTGGCATTGGTTGTCCTATGGAAAACTTCACTCAATTAGGTATTATTTTTGTGCAAACTAACATTTTAGTATATTGACAAGAAAATACATTAAAAATATTCGGGCGAATTGGGAACCTCTCTCTTTTTTGAAGTCAGTTGAAAATGAAACATCATCTTTTTTTGAGGTTGGTTGAAAAGAAATGCAACGAAACGGGAATCTCACTTCTGAGAATAATTTTAACAAAGTTTTTCCTTATAACTATTACAGTATAATTAAAATTTACCAAAATAAAAACAATGTTCTCAATTTCGACCGGATTATATACTCGGAACCTAATCAAACTTTCATAAAACTTTCCTTGAAGTGTATCCTTTCAAATAAAAAAAGAATCATTGGAATCGGTTGGCGTGATATTGAGTTATTCGTCCATTTGTTGTCCATGGATATACAAATCATTGTCAAAAATGAACCAAAGAAAAAAATTGGTTCCCACATGGGAAGCACTACCTTTAAAATAAAAAAAATCATTAAAATCGGTTTACCTAATCAAAAGTTATGAAGTAACAAACATAAAAAAAACAGTCGAATTGATAATTTCCTTTTTTTACAGAAGTCGGTTAAAAAAGATGTTTGCTTTTGCGCCTGGTGATTATTATGATACTCTTGATTATTCCTTAAATAAACAGGCTTTGTTCGATTATTTATTGTTTTTTATTTTGCAAATAACAACTTTTAAAAATATGGTAACAATTTACCCCGGTATGTTAACAACTTGCCCCAAGTCGGGGTAAGTTGTTACTTTCCGACTTCATAAAAAAATCATAATAAAAAAATCTTACAAAGAATGCCCCAAATTACTGTTTTAATTGGAAGTCTAGATATGTATGTTGAATTTGATCATATTGTATAAATACTGAAATCAAGTATTCGTAGCAATATTTGAGGTTAAAAAAAATCGGAACTTTTGGCCCCGCTCTCCCCTACATAATTTTTATTTAGCAACGGTATATCAATTTTAAATAGATTTAGGTAAATGTTTACAAACTTTACACTTTTGCTGGTTATTAACCATAATATCATTTAATAAGAGGTCAATACTCTCATTCACTCCTTACAAAGGATAATTATTATTAATCACAAACAGTTATTTACCATTCAATACGAAAACTAAAGAAAATTTCAATGACAATTTCTGCACAAATACCTAATTAATAACGTATAAATAAACATATTAGCTAATTACCATAAAATACTTTAAATTCACCCTATTCATTGTATCATTCCTCGTATTCCATATAAAATTGCGCACACACACTCCATTCATTTGCCTGTTCCAACTCAACGCCCAATGAAAGCCAAACAGTACGGATCTCCTATTTGCATTCAACTGCATTAATAATAAACACCCAGGAATAACATTACAAAGTAATAGTGATCTCGATGTATAGGAAACAGTTTATTATAAAATGCAATATTGTATCTAAATAACTAAGAAATAGGTGTGATATTTGAATATATTGATAAAGTCGTTAGATGCTCTGTAAATACAATTGCAGATGTATTCTTGCGAGGGCGGCAAGTGGGTACCTACAGTAGGAAGCAACGACGTTTACTTATCATTTTGTCTTACAAAAACATTATTATTTAAGGCTACTACGTGCAATATGTAGTTTAGCTTATGCCATTTTAAACAGAAACGTAATGGTAAGAACGCAGCTTCACGTATTTTTAACATATAGCTGACTAGAAGAAGTAGAAGAAATATTAACTATAAGAACCGCGTTGTTCACACCAGGTCAGAAAATGTGTTTGTTGGAAAATAGTATTAAGGGTGTAATTATGAATCCAAATATAATAAAAAAATTTAAGAAATAGTAAAGAATTAATTAATTAGGGCTAATCGTAGCAATATTTTTTTATAAAGACCAAACGTAGCTGCAAACACACAGTGCTTAAGCAGTAATAAAATAAATTAATTGTTACTTATTTCCCAAAGCCTACAGTCTACACCTAACTAAACCATATCGAAGCGAGTACTAACTGGCTGGTAAAAAATTGACTGATGAAAATCGTATGACAAGAAGACCCACCGAAGGTTCTGTGCCAATTACAGGATTGTAGTTGAAGGTCTACGAGAAATACTCTGTAGATTTCGATTAAGCTATGAATTTCATCCACTATTCTTTTTTAGATACGAAACCCAAAAAGAAAACAGCGTCACTTTTTCCATAAACCAGGCAGAGAGCTTAGTGTTAAGAAACTCCGTCACCCACGCTATTTGGCGAACATGAAAATGAAAATAATTAAAATATAATCATTGTCTGAAGTGTGAATCGAACCCACAGCCACCGTATTTACAATCAGGCGCAGTCCCACTGGTTCACTAACGCCCCAAAAAACTAAGTAAGAACATTAATTTAATTAATTAAATCTTATATACGGGACGACTTAACGAAAGCAAATTCAATATTCTCTTGGGTCTATTACCCATATATTTGTAAAAGCACATTCGTCCATTTCTAAGGCGATCGCTATATTTTTTTATATCAGAGGGCAATCAACTTGATTAATTAATTTATTAAATTCTGTCAGTATTGAAAATGATATTTTAATTTATTAACTAATAAGCAGCTTATGCAATTTGTACAATATCAATTACAAAATTGTATTGAAACTAAAATATATCGGGATCACACGTTTTATTTGCACCTACTTCTAGATACATATATGAATATCAACAAACCTTTTAATATTAAATACACTATCGTGGAATAATTCTATGTATTTCTTTTTCATACTTTAGACCATTAAATTGGATGTTATTAATGTGTGATACATCTATAATATGTACAGCATAGCAGGCAGAGAGTACCTAGTATACCCGTTCATTGTCCGTCAATACATTGCACGTTGACTGGCGGAAAACAACGCTAGAGCAAAGAAATATGGGCCTTTTCAATTTACAAGGGCAAAGAAATGATACCACCGACAACCATCACGCTTACAGTCAGACGCTGTTACTATGCTGTGATGATGTCTACTTTTTTTAAATTTTAGCATCCTGTGTCCTGTACATAGTAGGTTAGGAGAGGGAATCTGAAAACTTCCATCCATCCATCAGCCTTTTAACGTCCACTGCTGGACATAGGCCTCCCCTAATTCTCACCACTCCGTCCGGTCCTGCGCCCTTTGAATCCAGCGGATTCCCGCTGTCTTCTTAAGGTCGTCGGTCCACCTGGTTGGAGGGCGGTCTGTGCTGCTTTTGCTGAGACGGGTTCGCGTCGGTCCTCCTGACAATATGGCCTATCCATTGCCACTTTAGCTTGCACATTTTGAAACTTAGTGCTAAGGAACTCCATTCTCCCTCACTGCAAGAGCGAGAATCAAACCCACAACCTGTCGCGTTTACAGTCGGTAAACGAGGCACGAGTGTGTCCTCGTGCCCCCGCGCCGTGTATTGCCTCTATTTAATAAAATATATTATAACTAACAAGAAGAATAAGGATTACAAGAGTTACAACAGCATGCCCATGTACAAAAGTATATATGAGTATAACACTGCGTACGCCGGAAGCCGCTTACGGCGACTTAACGACATCGTATAAATTATTGCAGCTGATGCTGCGTGATTCTTAGATAATAAATCTGCATGTATGATAAAATTTTTGCGATTCATAAGATTCTTAGGAGTAGAATATATATTTTAGACATTCTTATTCATTCTTAGGAGTAGAAGATATATATTACATTCTTTTTTTTAGCTACGCGCTATATCCAGTACATAGGAAAGATAGGATAGGATCGGCTAAGGGAAGATGGGACCTAGCATTAAGACTTCCGTCCTCCACTTAACACCCAATTCTGGAGGCATTGCGTGTTGAGTAGTGGAACTCAACGTCTCGCTTTGCCTTGTTACCAGAGCGAGGAAGTGAAAATATTGAATATTTAATTTCCTCGAGCGAGCATCGAACCCCCCACCCAATTGTCGCAATTACAGTCGCCCTGCGCCCCTGCACTACCATTGGTTTAATTTTCTTGTAAATTTTATAAATGGAACCAGAATGGTTTTGAAAAGTAGGCCAACCAGATGAATTAAAACTAAATTCTTTATTCTCCGCGTAACTGAATAAATCTAAAAAAAAAGTTAAATAATAATATAAAAATTACTCCATACAAAAAATCATCTCGCAGAAATGTTACTTTATTCACATTGAAAGAAATTTACTTGTAGCTTACTTTTTAAAACATCTCCCTTCGTTAAAAGCGTCATTAAGACACCGCTGTGATTTAAATTATTTTTTTTTAGCCGTAATACTCCCCCTACTACCCCAAACAGCCGGACTTGAATAGACGAATGCAGTTTTAACTGCCCCCATCATATTTAACTCGCATTAATTTTATGCATTTTATATGTCATGCCAACTTGACATTTATGAATATCATAAAAGAGTTTGCGCTTATATTTTATTTCATTTAATGTCGCTTTAGAAGCTCATTTTATAATTCAACGCCTAAAAATTGGATGACTTTACCTTTTTAATAAATTTAAATTAGCGACTTTAATATTTTGTTATATTGCTGTTAAAATAAAATAATAATATCGTTGTTAATTAAATGATGTGAATTAAATCTAAATAAATGTATTTATATCAATTCTAGATTGTAAGCAGACTGTGCCCCGGCACTACGACTAGCTCGTGGTACAGGGGCACAATCGTGTGGCTGTTGACGTGATTGTTTGTGGGTTCGATTCCCACTCGGGAAAATGAATTATTTAACATTTTCATTTCCTTACTCTGGTACCGATTCGTTACTAACGAGACACTCTATGCAAAAGTGAGAAACTAAGAGAAAACCAATAAATTATATATGCCTTCCTCTACTACATAAGAAAATCTAAATATATTTTAATACTGTTCCTTTTCTCAACGAAAAACTAGTTTAAAATGCCTCAAGGAATCCTTCACATTTTACATGTAAACCAGCGAAATTATGGAATTATCGCAATTTTCCGCGCCGGCGCATCACAGCGTAGTGTAAACGCCGGCAGACACGTATTATTGCTAGATACTTGTAGATGCCTCTTAGCGTTCTTGGGAATTTCACTTGAACATTTATGCCTTTTATTTTAAATATACGCTTGTAAGACACACGAGACTTTTGATTATAATTAATAAATTTTAAGATGTCATAGTAAATCATTCAAATTGTGACATTTTATACACTCGTATATGTAGTGTATATAATTCCTATAATACACAGTAAAATAAACTGAGGCCAGTCGTGAAGCCCAAGCCTGTAAACGGGACAAGTTGTGGGTTCCATTCCCACTCGAAGAAAGAAATATTTCATATTTCCATTTTTTCGCTCTGGTGTCGAAGCAAAGCGCGGCGTTGAGTTCCACCACGTATCAAGCAGTGCCTTCATACTTCGTCGAAAAATGGGGAGCTGAAGTGTCTGAATATGAACGGAGTTTTAGTTGTTTTATATCATTATAAAAACTATAATCTACCTAATAGTGTCACAAGAGTAATAAGAACACGCGTTAACTCACTGACCATTTCCCCGAGCGGGCAAAAAGTGCACCGTACCGCGACCTCGATATACAAACAAACATCCGTTCCTGTTGCATGCAGCTATACTGAGAAGTTGATAGGAAAAATTAAATTTTTATGTATTTAAATACGTTATTATAATAAATTGGAGTGATTTAAGTCGATTTTTTATTTCATTTCGTTATTTTGTTTAATTAAACAATAATTAAGTAAAACGTTATAAAAATCAAAATTATATATATCTATAGAAATATAAGTATCCTTAGGTTGGTATGTAGTAATGAAAAGTTAAAAGATAATAGCTTTTAGAAAAACGTTTGTTTTTCTAAAACACTCACTAGTTCGTAATGTAATTGATTTTGTTCTATACTTCAATTCCGTACTTCAATTTTCCGCGCTATACAATGCTTTCTGCTCTCGCATCTATTTGTTTATGGCACATGAAAAGGAATGGAGTGTCAAACATTTGCAACAAATTTCAACGTTTACATTTCATACTCGTGTTATATTTTACCTGTTTTTGAATCTGATTATTTGCAAACGTTGCTTTTACCTAAGCAAAATTACACAAAAATACACATGCTGTGATAGTAACAAAAAATAAAATAAAATTTCTTTGCTATATACTTATGTATAATTTTATTTAGAAAACCACAGCACACTACCTTAACTTTAATACTATCTCAGTATTGTACCATAGTTTGTTTAGATCTAAATAGCCACGTAACTTTTAATAGGCTCCACTCGCCCTGCATTTAATTTAGCCAGTTAAGCCTCTACTTATAATGGCCGCAAAAGTTGTCTCTTTGACGCAGTATGACGTCAAGGCAGCCATTTCGCCTAAATTAAGGTAAAATGAAAGTTTGTTTACTGAATACCGAATATTGAACTCGGTTTTTATTATATTGAGTGATATAAAATATTTAAAGGATATTTTTTATATTATCTTTTGCAAATGTTTTCGACTGAATTCGGGTTTTGATTTGCGAATTCTGTAACATTCCCGAAAATACATTCCCATTAACCTAGCCGTTGGAAATTGTGTATTTTCAGAAATGTTTCATTTTAGGTGCAAAATATTATACAAATTCATGTGGTAGTTATCACGTGAATTCCAGCCACACTGTCTGGCACTTACATTTTATATTAATTATAGAATAATAAAAAAATATTATAATATAGAAAAGAATATATTTTTAAAAACCAAAAGAAAATAGTTTATTAACTTTGATTAAGAAACATATTAAGAATCAACATAATTTTATGTACGGTGAAATTTAATAAACTAAAGCCTTTTAAAAAATCTGATAAGGTCATCCTTTTTGCCTGGAGCGCTGTATGTAAATCTGAAAAACAAGTTTGTAGTTTAAGAGTTAAGTAATGTTAATAAGAAAAATAATAAAGAAAAATATGCAAAAGAAGCTTTTACATACTTTTAAAATAAAACGAAACATTTTAATAGTAAGGAGTAACTATTATATATTAATATACAAATATCACTGGCATAATAAATGAAAGCTTATTTATTATTACAAAATAATAATTAATTATAATCAACCAAGCTACGGCAATCAGTCGGTCAGGAAATATGTCAGTGAGCCTCGGGTGACCGCTGCACGAGTACGTACGGAGTACAGTAAGTCAGTCAATGAGTAGCCATAACTGAAACGCTGGTTACAAGTAAAAACAGTCAGTAATGATGTATATTAATTTATAAGCGGAGAGCGATTAAACTAAAATTTCATAAATCACTTTGCAATTGCATGTGTATAAATAGGTGTTTCACAATTAAAAATCGAAACTACAATAAATTAAATAAAGATAAGAAACTGTCATATCATCTGAAATTCTATTGAAGTTCTCGTAATGCAGCGGCACAGGATGTAACTGTAATTGCGACCGTTATTTGTTCGATTCCCACTCAGGGTAATTATTTTCATTTCTTCGCTCTAGTAATAAGACAAAAGTGAAATGAATGCTTAACATTAGGTGCCTTGCTATATGCGTGATACAGCGTAAAGTTATTTATTTTATTTAAGTACTCATGAACAACTCCAAATGTTAATATGAGTACTTAAATATATGAATAATAACATACTTATATTTAGACATCGGTAAATAGTTTATTTTTCTTTTCAGCATAGGCCTACAAATGACGTTCACTTTATTTACACATTGAAATAACTATAGGTACTTAAAAATTTAGTCGCTCTCTCTTCCAACTCAGGCTAATGGCCTATAGAAAATACGTAACAACCTCACAGTGTCGGTCAAGGGGCCAGAGGACACTTAGCATGCTTACGATACGAGCAAGCTCCATAGTGTTAAATGGACTATATGCTTACATTTATCGCGTACAATTTGTTGAGTAATCGACAAGGCATCAGGTGAAAGGTGAAAAGTCGCAGTAAATTAGATTTTCACAGTAATTAGAAAATTTTACTATTAATTGGAAATATCTCTATTTTACTATATATATATACTTTGGTAACCTTAGCTAGCCTAGCTTCTCTGTTTAGGCTAAATATCCCATAAAATAATTAGAATATCTACAAAATTGATTTATGCAGATTATACACGCCCGTCTCTCCGTTCATAAGTACAACTCTCAGCTGTTAATCCAAGCAGATCCCTATGAAACTTATTAAAAAAATAGGTTGTCGACTCACAAATACAATTGAATTTCATTTTTTTGATAAATCCACAAAAATTACCTCATATCCACGATTTTAAAACGTAAATTTTGGGGCTTACGGCTGAAGAGAACAATAGCTGAACTCTGCTAGCTAACCAAAACATAAGTGTAAGATAGAGTGCTCACATCCCCTATCTCGCGAGCTAAGAATCGCGCCTCGGAGGACCTTTGACAAAGTAATGACGGCGTAGACAAAGAGACCTCCCTACGCCCTGCAGGCATGAGGTAAGAGGGTATCTATACGGTGCAATGTTTGAGGTACAAGAGATTTTTTTCTATAAGTATTAGGAGTCATGCCCATGCAAATATAATCGTTGATTGTATGTTTTTGAAGAGATTTCTTTTTTATTGTTTATAAATTAGAATTCTTTCACTTTTTTCGTTTTGTTTATTGAATTTATTATGAACTGGGAGAAGTCTTATCGTCTTCATGCATTTTTGGTTATTTAATGGTAAAAGCTTAGAGTAATATTTCTTCTTCATCGACTTCTTTGAACCGCTGCATCCAGTCACATACTTGTCAACTTCGTCACGTTATTTGTTTTAAATCAAATCAATAATGTTCCTATTAGTGACATATAGTTGGTCACCCTAGCCTCTCCACCCACCATTACAGATCGTACGTTTTGATTCACCCACACCACTCCCTCCATGTTCTCATGGTTACCCTACCGAATGTGTAGTGGATCCACTATTATTTCACTTTAATACTTTTGTTGAAAAGGTAATTTTATACTATTTTTGTATATTTCATTTTACCAAAGAATTGAGATAAAAGTATCTACACTTAGAACTAACGTTCTGGGAGTTTCTAAAAGGATCTCCGCAAATAACACTACAAAAAATTACAGGCTGTAATGAAAACGATAAAAAGATTAACGAAAATCCCCTTTTCTTTTCTAATGTAGAAACCAAAAAATATATTAATTAGCCTTATTCAAGCATTTCTATTATAAGTCACGATAAACAAAGCCTTTTCACCCTTGCGTGAAACAAAGAGGAATAGGGTGAACTTTCAGAGTCCCATTCTTCTATAGATTCAAAAAAGTCTTCAAAAACATAAAACTTGATGTGTAAATGACGCTTATCTCCCGCGCGTGCCATCAACTAATTTCACAAGGTTTTAGAGTTTACACCCAAGTACTGTGCCTTTAGTCTCAACAAATAGTCTTTATCGCTTTGAAATAAGGTATATATTACAATTTCCTTCCTGTCTATTGACGAAACATATGAGGGGAACAGATAAGATGCTTAATCACCCGGCACCCTGTCTGCTCCAAAAGTATTTTGCTTTGTAAAGTGGCTGGGAAGTATGTACAGACGAAATTCCAAACAGTGAATTCTATCTCTATATCCATATTTATGGTAAAATATACAGGATTTAATAAGTCAACTTTATGTAAATTTTAGATGAGAATCACTTTAAATGGAATTATTACTTCAAGACCTGTTCAGAACGGTTTTGACTAGAACTGCCAACTGCATGGAATTGTGAAATATATGTTCAAATCTAAGGTTTTTTTAAATATTGAGTAGGCAGAGGTAACCTAGGGTTTCTTAGAGCAAAACGAAACGAATATAATTTAATACACTTATTAAGTAGTGTAAAGTGATAATGTTATTAGAACACGAAAGTAGTTCAGATTAATAAATATATCCTATATATAAATATATTATCTATTAATCTGAGCGGGCGAAGTCGCGAACGGGTTGCTAGCTATAAATAAAGAGACTGACATAAAATGAGTCATTTGATGATAATTACTTACTTAACTCGAATTATTGATCTGCCATATCAATAAGCGTGTAACACACGGACGTCACTTCCAGCTCTCAAAGGTAATAACAGTGTATAAGAACGAAGAACCGTTCATAAAACGTGCTCTGGACTCATGCTTTTTTGTATACAAGTCAGACATGCTTGGGATTGATTGAATTTTCTCGTTGTAGGAATATAAATAATAGTTAACTTAAAAATTCGTATAGGTTGACAATTACTTAATATATTTTAAGTAGTTATAAATATTTTAAATTAGACCTATCCTATCCTAAAAGAGTCTTTTGAAAAAATTATAAAATTCTTCTGTTACTGAGTAATGACATAAAATGCTGAAATTTGTTATGTAGGTTCCTTTGGGATTGTTGGGTAGCAGTATGAGACGTTTTCCCGAAATTCCTAAGGGAACCTGAAAATACGAGATTTAATTCGAGAAGTTTATAATTAACATAAATTTTGTATCGTAGCTATGTTGTGATACAGTGTATACAAAAATATGCAAGTGTGATACCACTTGCATATTTGATTTTGAACCACAAAACAGAATGCGGTAAAGTTAATTTGTAAGAGAATTATTATTTTTTTAATTTCTAATTTTACCGTTCCTCTAATATATTTTTACTAGGCCGTTACCGTTACTGTACTTTTCTTGTTACTTATTTAACAATTTAATACAGGCATACAGTTGTGGCATACAGTTGTGGCATACAGTTGTGGCGCATTGACACAAGCGTGCGGCTGTAAGCGCGATAGATTGTGAGTTCTGATGTCAAGGCAAAACCGCGGCGTTAAGTTCCGCCACTCAACATTTTTATTCCTCCAGAATTCAGCGAAAAGTGGGGGTCGGTGTGTCTTACACTGGAAGCTCCAAACTAAAAAAAACAATTTAATTTAAACATTTAGAAAGAAAAATGCAGCTAACCGAAGCGAGACGATTAAATGTGGCAACTCCCTAAGAGCTCCGTCAATCTCTTCTACTTAGCGGTGCAGTGTGCAATGGAACGCGTTTTTTCACTTGCCAGCCTTGATTAAGAGCCGTTATGGTTAATTATGAAATAAGGTACTACGGCCGTTGACACTGCGGGTTAAAAATACTATTTCTATGCGTGAAAGACTGAAATATGTTAGTCTACGGTATTTAAGACAACATCATCGCGATTATAATGGGTTTGATCTCCGCTTGGGGGAATTATCCCATTGAAATTGTCACATTTTCCAGGCTTTGGCAATACAAAGTTCGATATGACGTTGGCTTCTCAACGTGTATTAGAAACACTATTATAGTTTACTTAAAGAGATGAAATAAAATGCTTAACAATTAGTTAGTAATTAGCAAATCAATTAGCAATTAACGTTATTAATAAAAACCGCCAATTGCATAAATTATATATCACCGTGAGGTTGCAGAACGTAAAATTCTTTAGATATCTTAAGAGAGCCACAAACAATACCGTTAGCTTCGAAGTATTTAAGTTTTTATTATCGCATGGACTAATATATCTCAGTAGGTATGTTAAGAGAAAAACATTCTCTTAACAACAGACATTTTTATACTCGTAGGTGAATCATCTATAAAAACTGCAGTTCTACAGCACTATTAAAAATGTAAATAATTGTTATGCTATATGTATGTTTTACTCTTTTATGCCATAACTACTAAACAATTCTTTTAATAATACTTTAGAATAATAAAGCTCATATATTAGGATAATACTTTTATTATTATTATTTATAACGATATTATGTAATATGTCTAAAAAGTAACCATAAGTAAATCGATATATGCTAATTATTAACGTGTTATTTTTACTCTAATTATAAAAAATAAATAAAATATTCTGACACCAAGGCAAAAAGCCCGGCATTAAGTTCCCCTACTCAACACGCAAAACTAGAAGTGGAAAGTGTAGAAAGGTGACTTAACACTAGGTTCCCTCTGATTATCCTGCTGTATGCGGGATACAGCGTGAATCTGTTAAAAAAATATACTAAAACAAATCTAAAACCTCTATATTTCATCTCGAGCAAAGATTAACACTTCAAAAATAATATTTTTGACTAGCTTGAAAATAAACTTGACTTCTTAACGCTTGCGGTTGGCAGATGCTTGGACAAATGGCGCGTTGTCGCCGCCAGCTCGCCGCGGACCGTGATGTATGAAGTTTACTTTTTACTTGTACTGTGTACTCATTTACACTGACGTTTAAGTTGTCATAAACTTTAGTTCAGCAAAGTTAGCAGTTATTTATATAAGTTTCGAACTTTAAGTTTCTAACTCTACTAGAACTCTAAATTAATATTTGTTCCTTAACCTCAAATCGTACTTTTAATCTTAAGTATAAACTCAAATACGCATTTTAATATAGAAGTGATTACGAATGAGATTTCTATTATCTTTATGTTTTACTTCAGGCTGTATCCAGAGGTAACCTAATCGTTAGACACTCCATTCTTCATTTTCACTTGAATTTTCAAGACATTGCGTTGATAGTTGAGTGTTTTTTGTGAAACAAATTTGATGCATAAAAGTATGAAATGCTGTCTTGTCATACGATGTATAGAGGGAACGTGATGGGTTGCATTCAATTAAGTTTTTTTTATATTTATCATATAGAACCTTCTCCCGTCTGATTATTAAGAACGCGCCGGTAATTTCGTCCATATATGAAAAGTAATGATATAGAATATATGACATTATAATTTTCTTTTAATAAATAAGAACACAATTTTTTTAAATATGTATCAAAAAATTTATCTATATATAACTATTTAATATCTGCTATAAACCAAAAATTTTATGGTCATAAAAACGCAATTATCAAATCCTAAAAACACTTACAGCAAATTGAACAATTTGCACCTATTACTAATTAAAAATTAATTACTACACTTATTTGTTCTAAGAGATAAAAGGTCAACGTTCGAAGAATATCTTAATTATATCATTGTCTGTTTTTATATCCGTAAACGAATAACGAATATTATTATGTTTTATATTAAAACTACTATTAATAATAGCAGTTTTTCCCGTTCCCGTCGGAAATGCTGTTTTAGTTTTCCCCTACACTCCCTCACTACATTCACCTACAAGCCTTTTGACCTTTTTGAGTCCAGCAATTTCGTCTATGGTTTGTTCTATTATAAATCAGGTTATATATCTTGAGATAAATTATATATCTATGAATGAAAACGGCATCTCAAGATCAATCTTAGATTTGAGAGCGGCTTATAAATAAAAATGTACTCGAATATTCTTCTCAAAACTAACGGTATATACGGGTATGGTGAATCATTGTAATAGAACCATGAGTATCACATTTCATATTATTATAGTAGGTACATTGTAGAAAGTACAAGAAGTAACAGATATTTTTAGCGTTAATATTTGAATAATTTATATAATAAAATAAATATAATTAACCTCTAGTAACTCCAAAATTAAAATTATTCAATTTCAACCCAACCGGATCCCATAATAAATGCAAATTTAAGACTTCTGTGATTTTCTCATGGATAGTAATGTCAGAAATGGAGCAAATTAAAATGGGACCAAACGGAAAACACTAGCTTTCAAATAAAAAAAGAATCATCAAATTCGAACCGTGTTGGTACCGGTTCAGAATAGGCCAACCCTATCTCATCAACCTAGGGTGTCGTAGAAGTCGACTAATGGTACTCATTAAATACATCTTAAGATCTTGATAAATATAAGCCCGAACTTGCAGGTATTCATTGATAGTTTTTCAACTGTTCTGGCTAATGATTGATTTTATGTGGAAAGAAGATATCTTTAGAAATTTGAAGTATTTGCCGAAAAGACAATTATACTATCGGCATTGCCAATTGTAGGCTGCTTAGCCATATGCAAAGTTGAGGCTCAATTGGAACAGTTGGTGTCAGAATAGGGCATTAACTCAATCTGGTGGCGGATGATCGTATATAAACGACAACGGCAGCAGTGGCAGACCTAGTCAGCAGGTTTACTATTTACCTACCAACCCGCAGTAGACAAGCGTGGTAGGTTAAAAGTCTATCCCTCTCCATTCAACCATGATAAGTACAAGCAAGAACAATCCCCGAGTGCCCGGCGGCCTCGGCGGTCCTGTTGATGACGGTGGACAGATAAACCCCGAGGCCAGGGGTGAGATGAATCTCCGGGCGGGATCTCCTCTCCGTCAGACGACCCAGGCAAATGGAAAAATGGATTCCGAGAAAATAATTAACATACTTAGTTTCAATGTTCAATATTTGCAATCAAATTATAGGCTAGTCGAGTTAGAAAACGCGCTTGAAGATATTAATTATGATATTATAGGTTTAAGCGAAGTGAGAAGAGAAGGTGAAAATACAATAGAAACTAATAAAAATATATTTTATCATTACGGCGAACAGAGCGGCATGTACGGAATAGGATTTTTAATATCAAAAAAATGGAAAAACAACATAATCGAATTTGTGCCATATTCAAATAGAATCGCAATCTTAAAATTCAAAATTTCTGGTGATAAAGTTTTGTCGGTAATACAAGCATATGCTCCTACAAGTACACGTCCTATTTCCGAGATAGAAGATTTTTATACGACATTGACCAAAGCGTGCCAAGAACATAAGGCTAATTACAACATGGTAATAGGTGATTTTAACGCGAAAATAGGATTGCGACAGCCTTTTGACAATAACTACATTTTAGGACCTCATGGACTAGGCGACAGAAACGACAGTGGTAGTCGTTTAGTGCAATTCGCAGTTGAGCATAAATTTCGTGTATGTAATAGTTTCTTTTACAAGAAACCCCACAGAAGATNGTCGCCGCCAGCTCGCCGCGGACCGTGATGTATGAAGTTTACTTTTTACTTGTACTGTGTACTCATTTACACTGACGTTTAAGTTGTCATAAACTTTAGTTCAGCAAAGTTAGCAGTTATTTATATAAGTTTCGAACTTTAAGTTTCTAACTCTACTAGAACTCTAAATTAATATTTGTTCCTTAACCTCAAATCGTACTTTTAATCTTAAGTATAAACTCAAATACGCATTTTAATATAGAAGTGATTACGAATGAGATTTCTATTATCTTTATGTTTTACTTCAGGCTGTATCCAGAGGTAACCTAATCGTTAGACACTCCATTCTTCATTTTCACTTGAATTTTCGAGACATTGCGTTGACAGTTGAGTGTTTTTTGTGAAACAAATTTGATGCGTAAAAGTATGAAATGCTGTCTTGTCATACGATGTATAGAGGGAACGTGATGGGTTGCATTCAATTAAGTTTTTTTTATATTAATCATATAGAACCTTCTCCCGTCTGATTATTAAGAACGCGCCGGTAATTTCGTCCATATATAAAAAGTAATGATATAGAATATATGACATTATAATTTTCTTTTAATAAATAAGAACACAAATTCTTTAAATATGTATCAAAAATCTATATTTAACTATTTAATATCTGCTATAAACAAAAAAACTTAATGGTCATAAAAACGCAATTATCAAATCCTAAAAACACTTACAGCAAATTGAACAATTTGCACCTATTACTAATTAAAAATTAATTACTACACTTATTTGTTCTAAGAGATAAAAGATCAACGTTCGAAGAATATCTTAATTATATCATTGTCTGTTTTTATTTCCGTAAACGAATAACGTATATTATTATGTTTTATATTAAAACTACTATTAATAATAGCAGTTTTTCCCGTTCCCGTCGGAACTTCGAGAAATGCTCTTTTAGATTTCCCCTACACTCCCTAATTCACCTACAAGCCTTTTGACCTTTTTGAGTCCAGCAGTTCCGTCTATGGTTTGTTCTATTATACAATCAGGTTATATATCTTGACATAAATTATATATCGAATGAATGAAAACGGCATCTCAAGATCAATCTTAGGCTTGAGAGCGGTTTATAAATAAAAGTGTACTCGAATATTCGATGATATCATTATAATATTATAAAGTTCTTCTCAAAACTAACGGTATATACGGGTATGGTGAATCATTGTAATAGAACCATGAGTATCACATTTCATATTATTATAGTAGGTACATTGTAATAAGTAACAGATATTTTAGCTATAATATTTGAATAATTTATATAAAAAAATAAATATACTTAACCTCTAGTAACTCCAAAATTAAAACTATTCAATTTCAACCGGATCACATAATAAATGCTCATTTTAGACTTCTGTGATTTTCTCATAGATAGTAATGTCAGAAATGGAGCAAATTAAAATGGGACTACACGGAAAACACTAGCTTTCAAATAAAAAAAGAATCATCAAAATCGATTCACTCAGTCAAAAGTTCTGAGGTAGCAAACTAAGATTAATTATAAGCAATTTACAATTTTCAATGTATGGATGTCTTAATATATGAATGTCTATGTATATAATATGTAGGTAGGTCGTAATGGATCGCGACCTGGGCCTTACCTAATGTTGATAGATATTTACGCACGGACAGATGGACATGAGATGAATTATCTTTATTAAAGTATTGCAATCCCAATTATTTCGACTCCTACATTATTTTATTATGAAAATTTAACATAAATGTAAATGTAATATACAATATATTCAAGCACCGGTAGCGAAGTCAATATTTTGCATACATATACTAACTTGCCCGCACAATCTGCACCACTCACTAATAGTGCAGCTTAATGAAAATACCGTATTCGTAATGCAAATTTTTGTATAAACGATTGTAATATGTAAAAAAATATAGTTATATCACACGATAGTCATGAATTGTTGACCTCTTGTTAGTTTGTGACTCTCCGCCCTTATTAATATATTTTCCTCCCTGAATAATAAATTCACGGAAGGAATTAATGGCATTAATGGAAGGTAGTGGGTTCGATTCCTGTTCATTTTCTCCGGCTCTCTCATAAAGTGCGGCTTCGAGTTTCCACTTTGCACGCAATGTCTTGAAAAGCCTTCTATGAGACATAAAAAGTGAAAAACAAATACGCTATATCAAATATTATACCAAAAATTTTAATTTTAAAACTGCAAAAAGTAATCAACCGTAGGCGTGTAAACAACCATTACAATTACAAAGATTAGCACGTTTGTCTCACTTTCCTTTGCCTCATTTAAAAGTAACAGTAAAAGTTTTTTTAGGTAAATAATACAGATTATTAAATAAGTTTTATATATGCTTATATCTTATATCTGATTTTATAAATTTTAATATACATATTGAATTATTTTAAATAAATTTGATTATAATATATTATTTTTTCAATTTATTTATAACATACAATTTTTTTTTTTCAGCTCTACGCTATATCCCACACACACACACATCAGGGTAGTCAGAGGGATTCTTGTGTTAAGACAAGACACTTACAACCCCCCCACTACAATTATTTGTCAATATTAATATATATAATATAAATATCTGTCTTTACAGATATTTATATATATATATATATATATATATATATATATATATATATATATATATATTAATAGCTTTATACACCACAGTTAAATACTGTGCCTTCAAATATAACGATAAAATAATTGAAGTCGTATTTTAGGTACTATGCTAGAACGTAATAGTTCATCTCCGAAGAAATGACACGTAATGCCAGGTAACCGCAAAGGGTGGGAATTATACGGAAATGAGTCGATATTTCTTCTTACTTTCCTTTTGTACTGGAGTGTAATAAGAAGGTGTTTTTGGAGGTTTGTATTTATTAGTTACTTGTGAAATAAAAAGATATCTCAAGGCGGTTTCTAAGAAGTTTCGCTGTTTACGTTTAGTTTTCATTAATTTGAAGTTAATATCTCATAGAGTCATCATAAATTGTAAGTTTTTCAACACAAAGCCTACTCTTTTCTTACTTCTTTTCTTTCAACATATTTGAACCTGTATTTCTTTATAGTTGCATCACAAAATATTTCTTTAGAGATAATATCTATCTATACACTGTAAACAAAAATTTTAGCCAACTCAATAAACTAATTATTTTACACCAATTTTATAAAACAACACGCGGCGTTGAGTTCTGCCACTCACCCAACAGCATCCCGAATTCGGTGCCTTCTTTCGAAAAAAAGGCAAAAAGCCTTACGTTATAACGTACAAAAAGGAAAAACAAATAATTAACTCATTCCATATACTTACAAACTTATAGCCTAGAAATATTTATGTAATGCAATATGGCGAGGTTTTCGCGCCTGGTTACACGATAGATCATCTCCGCTGTAATGAGATGTAACCGCGGAGCAGGGGAATGACGCGGAAATGAGTCTACATTCGTGTCTTCCTTGTACTGAGAGCTAGAATACTGAAGTGAGTAGCTTATGATTTTTTTAACAGTTTAACGTTATTTCTTGTATAGCTTGATAGGTAGAAAAAGAATAGTACTAGGACACTCGCATAGATTTTGTTTTTAGGCAGAGGCTATTGGCAGACTTGTACATTCGATCGCCACTCGGGGAAATAGTTATTATTTAAGTTTCATTTTTGTGCATTGTGTAACAAATGCGATGTTTCGTCATTCAACTAGTAATAGACTAGGTCTAATTAGTCAGAATAGAAAGTAAAATGGGAGGGTCTTTTTTTCTTATACCGATTATAATTAAAGTTTTTTAATATAAAAAACGGTACATATTATTAAATTTTATATAAAAACCAGTTAAAAAATCATTCCTTCAAAATACATCCACTCCTCGTTATCCACTTTAATATTCACTCCACTACAAAGGCTATAATGATATCTCATATTGTGTATATTATTTTATTTCATACGTATTTAAAGTAGGACAAGTAGATGTCCCATATCCACGCACGAGGCGCTCCAATAATATGGTAATTGAAAGTTAAATTTGTGCCTCCATATATATTAGGACGGTAACCGTACGAAATATGAGAATATATTTTGTACAGGTACAAATTTACATAGAGAAGAAGCGAGAAACAATTTCGAGTTCGATTCCCTCTTAAAGCTTGCCTATCGACCATAATATAATGTCTAGATACTTTTTTAAGTTTCACTCTCTATCCATCACATAACAGGGTAGGCAGAGGAAATCTAGGAACCTAGTGTTAAGACACTCCGTTCTCATTAAGATCTCCATTCTCTCTCCGTGTTGAGTGCTGGGACTCAAGAGGATATGAAACCCACAACCTGTCGCCATTACAGTCGCAAGATTATGGCCTTATGTCCAGATACACTCATGAATAATACCAAATCTTAACACATATGTACACGACCGTGTAACTTAGCTTTACACTATATCCCTAACGAGGTAGTCAGAGAGAACGGGCACCAAACTCTACGGTCTCTACATAGCTCTTTCGCCTCGTCCACTACCATCGACCTGTTCATACATGCTTTCTTGGGATCCTCATGCTTTTTACGTGACCTTCCTCCAGTATCTTTGTTGCTGTATTTTCGAAGGAACAGTCCTATTACACGAAGTGAGTATTCACACTAAGTACTTTAAAATACTCAGTACAATCTTTCTCCGATCTCTTCTAATTCGTTTACATAAAGAGATCGTGCAAATCGATAGAAAAAGGGATTCGTTAATGTTAATCTATTTGCACGGCGCTTTAACACGAGCTTAATCGAATAGCTTTTATAGGTACCATTTAAGAGGTGAACTTGCTAATGGTGTCTATAAAAGGGGGGTGTTTTTTATAAGATTTTATTATTTAACTTTTTCTTACTTTGGGTTCGATTAACCAAATTAAATTGTGCTTAATGCCTAACGTGGAGTAAGTTCTTCTTTAGGTCAATGACCCAATCACATTAAAAGTTCTTGAAACGTAAACTTATAATTTGCACCTATAGGTATGTTTTTTAAGTGGTCTTATAGGTAGCAGCATGATGTTTTTTCTCGAGAAATGAGTGCTTAGAGTCAAACGTTTGTGACGAACTGACATACGAGTGCGTTCATATACAAAAAAAGTATTTTTAAATCTAATTTCTTCTTATCTTAAAAGTTCAACCTATCAAATCAGCAATTCATTTGGCATTAAGTAGGTACCTCGTTAATGGTGCTCTCAAAATGGACTTCCCAGTATCGGTTTATCGTTCAATTTACTGTTTTTAGGTTTAATAGACTACTAAGAAGGTCTCGTAGCGTTCCTGGGCGCATGTAAATATTACGAGCACGAAAGATTTACAGGGCATTATGCTGTGAATGCCTAAGCAGACCCTAATTCTTATTCGTGGAAAATAAGCCTTTTTTTTCCATAAAACATAAGCTGGTCACGAAGCGTATATTTTTCTCCTTTTTGAAGTACCTGTTTATAACATATTCAAATATACCAAGAAAAGAACAATAAAATGTTAGAAGATATCAACTTGATTTGAAAAATTTACATAAATGTCACTTTTACATAAACTTTTATAGGTTTTTGCTTGTGATATTTGTATGAATGTAAACTGTACACACGTGTGTAAACGTGATATATGTATAGTTATGCTATTTTATTTATTATGTTTTTTTTTTACCTTCACTGTTGTATGAGTGGGAATAGCGAAGAAATCTGAAAAGAAAAAACATTTTTCAAATTAATTAAGATCATTCCATTTAATTTTTATTAACTCTCGCACATCTTAAGTATTTATTGGATATACAAAGGAAATTTCTAAGAAAACAAGTTACTCAGTTTCCTACTAACCCTCCGTTTTGTTGCAGAACTTTTGTCAGACCTTGGAGGAATTGAACCGAAAACCATCACTTGCAAATAGAATTTATTAATTGTTCTTCAATTTATTTCTAATCTACTAAAGTTTATTAAAAAGATAATACATCTGGGTGGCTATTTTTCTAAATCTCATAATATCTTCGGAATGAACCCTCAGGGGCTATCACCGGGCTTACATTGGCAAGTGCCGACAGCTCCCGTGAGCCTGTTCCTGTTCAATTTCAAATAAACTCGCTATAAATTGTTTTCATCTACAATATAATTTATTATGTTTAGGTGCTTTACTTTGAGCTGTTCAAGCGTTTCGAATGATGGATTATGAACTGAGACTATAGTAATATTTCTGAACAATATCAAAGATTATGCCAGCGTCTATATATCTGTATTTCAACATTTTCAAATAATCACTTGAATGTAGTTTTTAATGAAAACGTTGAATCTGGCTAATTAAGTTAGGAACCAATTAGGGTTTCAAAGCAGGTAGGTACACTGGGGCTTCGTGCGAGATTACTAGGCTGTGGCGTGTAATCGTACGTTCTCCATACTTGATAATAATTACATACATTTTATATGTGGCTTATATTAAAATGTATGATTTTAATTTGAATAAAGATTCTTTTAATATTACCTATATAAATATATAGGTAGATAAATTCATAAATTCTATTGTTTTTTTTAATACTCAATTTAGATAAATTGAGTATTAAAAAAAACAATAATTTTGATATGATTAATGGAAGCGGGTATTAATGGAAACAGAGTGTCTCAACACTGCTAAGTGCAGGATACAGCGTGAACGGAAAAAAATAGCCTATAATTCAGAAAAGTTAACAAAAGGTAAATAGTATTTTCGGACAATTAAGTAATTTCGAATTATAATATAAGAATTATTTTTTTTATAAACATCCATAATCATTTTCTTCATGTTATAAAATAACGTCACACAAAAGTATGAGGTTCGCTTGAATGCATTTAGCACAGGCGAAGCTGCGGCTAAATCCTAGTATTCTATCCAACGAATTAAAAATCCTTACCATCCAAGCTTCAATTACGACATTTTTTCCATAATTTATTCGCTAAAAATACAATAATATCTCCCTAGATAATACACGGGGTGTCATTAAAGCTTATTGTTGTAGAGTTTCCTAAAATAGCCACGTCCTGCCATAATAGCAGGGGACAGTAATAAAATTATTAACATGAACTATGAAAATAGCCATTTTGTATGGCAAGGCGTTGTGAAATTTAAATTTATATAGCTAAAGTCGATATTGCTATACGCTTGCAATTGAATGTATGCGACGACACGCGGTTTATATATTCACTTTATTTCGCTTTCTTTGCTCTTTTCTCACTGCCATCTCTTCTTAGGACTTCGGCATCGAACAACGAATTGCGTTGAAATTTAAATTCAATTTCTTTTAAAATAGAGTTTAAATTTGCAGACAAATTTCTTATGAATACATTGTTCGCTTCACGTGGCGCGTACGATCGTACGTGTTTCGCTTGTTTAGATTTTTTTACGTAATTGCCTTTTATTTCACTATAGATAGGATAGGATGACACAAATTGGTACGCATTCTTTATTAAATTGTGATACTCATAATTGCGTCGCCCGTACTGCTAGAGCAATGTGGGCTTCGGAGCAAAAAATAAAAAGCTGGCAAAAATAAATAGGTGGAGGCGACGGTTATGGGTGCGATTCCATCTTGGGGGAATGAAATATTTAATGTTTTTATTTCCACGCTCCGGTAACGAGGCGAAGCGTGGCGTTGAATACCGCCACCTAACACTCGATGCCTTTAAAGTGAGGAACGGAAGTGTCTTACGGAATACACGTGTATATAATAAAATTCCGCAGTGTACTCTTAGTTTGCCACTACCAAAATTTAAAATATCTGTATAAAAAATTCTAACAAGTAAAGCGTATTAGCGTTCAAGAATATTTGGAGGATAAGCATGTATGAAATGCAGGATTGCTGCCAGCTAATGTTTATAGATTGTACCATTGATTTTGAAAAGAGCAACTGTTGAGTTTCTTGCCGGCTCTTCTCAGCAAAACTGCCTTCCGAACCGGTGGTAGCTTTTTGTTCATATGTTCATCCGACGATTCAATAGTGCTTATAATAATTGCCTATTTGAATAAAGAATATTTTGAATTTGAATAGATATGACTATAACATTTAACTTCTGCTTAAGTTATTAAAAATATTCCTACTAAAAGACTATTATTATGGACTATTATTTTAATTTCGTAATTATATTGTAAATGAATTGTACCATCTTACGCATTAACATTTAATCTTATGTTCTAAGTTTTAAAGTCGAACTTGTAATTAAGGCAGGCACGCGCCGTAAGCCACGAGGTTAAGTGTCCACCAAGTGTCATACAGGAATCTTTATTTAATCATTCGAAAAATGCTCTTATTTCTCCTTAATTAGGGATTAAAATCCTATACAAAGAAAGCCAAGCCGTTGTACCAACCGTTATGTCAGCAATAACTTTAACAGAATGTGGTTTCGCGTCTTTTACTCTCGGACAAAGAAAATACTATCTCAGTTATTAAAAAAAAACAGTTTATACGTTTCCCAGTATAAAGTCTACACTAATGGTCTTTATTACAGTAATAACAGAGTATTTAGAGGAAATTATTGTAGGTTAATTAATATATTTGTCTCATTTATTTAAAGGAAAGGGGGGGAAATGAATATAAAAAAATATTCCATTATTGTTAGCATAAAAAAAATATAGTTCAAAACTTGTATTAGGTAATCTTATAGAAGATTTTGACCCTATTAAAGACATCTTTCAACGTGCATTATTAATTTCGTTTTAGGAATCTTCTTAGACTCTCTTTAAGGCACTAAAACAAACTAATATCAAAAGCTCAAGCCTTCAAACGAGCTTTCATTCAAAATTAAGACAATAGAAGTGAAAGAGATTTGTCATTTCGATTCCTTATATTAAATTGTTACTTAATTGAAAATACGAAGGAAGATATGTAAAATTACATTCACCATTTTAGCGCAGTTGAAATTCATTATTATACAAATATGATGGTTTTGGGTTTAATTACAGCTTGGAGAAATAATCATTTTACTTCTTCGCCCTACGAAGACCGAGTGCAGCGTTAAGTTCAGCAGTGCTGAACTGCAGTTCTGCTCAAGATATAGTGAGTCTAATTTGATGAGGTAGCGGAAAACGGAGTGTCTTAACTCTAGATTCTCTTTGTTTACCCTGTTATATGCGAATTAAAGTATAAGTCAGAAAAAAAATTTCAACATGCATGCATGAAAGAGCTTATTGATTAATGGAGACCTCTTTCCGAATCTCCCGTATATTTTGGCAAAAGGGTAGCGGAATGCAACGCCACATTTTGGTCAAGCAGATGGGAGAAATGTAAATTATAAACAAATTTCCGTTTTAGACTTTATAAATAGAAGTCATTAATACATCAAAAAATTTCAAAAATTTAACCCAGTTCCCCGTGTATATCGTTTCACATTCACATATACTTATAGAACTAAGCCTAAAACGACTTTTTTGATATATTAGTACTACAATCAAAGAAAGCGAAAGTTACCACATTCTACAACGAAGTAGAATAAGCATTTAAGTATGGTTTAGACCAATTAAGCGTGCCCCAATAACCGCTGGACAGCACCGCATCCGGATGGGCCGGATTTCCATGTAAATCGACCGGCAGCCACTGAGTCAGTCATTAACAAATCATGGTTACCCACTGTGATTTTGCACAAAATGACTTTTAAAAGTTAGTTAGCTACTGTATATTTTCAAAAAACTTCAAAAAAGTGAATGTAGGCAAAATATTGACGGTCATGATGATGATAACATGATCAGTTTCACGCTGTAACCCGGAAATAGCAGGGTAAATAGAGAGAACCTAGTGTTAAGACACTATGTTCCCGATTTTTGGTTGAATTTTTACATGATCCTTGCATGAAATAGCCACTTTTTTTTCAATACGTGGGATGTATTTTGTCATATTATTCTTTCATGTATTCTAATAGTTTCGTTTCCCAGACATTTGCAATGATACCACCAATTAAATTTCCATACAAATCGATATAATACGGAAATTTAGATTTCTGCAGCTCTTGCAATAGTTAAAGCTAATTGAACTGAAAAGGTACCAATTGCTTGTTTGTAGGTAAATAGATATTTTAGAATTACCTACTAGATGATAATTTAATTACTAGATTAACTATTGAATTTAGAATGTTTCTACGTTTCTTAACTTCCAAATTAATTGAGTATATGTATATATATCTGAGATTGTAAGCGCGGCAGGTTGTAGTGTTAGGGTTTGATTCCCGCTCGAGGATATAAAATATTTTATATTTTCATTTTGTTGCTCTGGCAACGAGGCAAAGCTCGGCGTGGACGCAATGCCTACTTATTTCGGAAGTACTCGTATGTCAATGAGAACGGAGTGTCTTAACATTAAGTTCCCAGGTTCCCTCTGCCTACCCTGCTATATGCAGACAGCTAGAAGATTAAAAATCTACATGTAATAATATTATAAAGTAGAAGAGTTTGTTTTTTTGAACGTGCCAGTAATAGAGTGGTCCACCGGTTGAAGAAGGCTATAGGTTAATCGTTTCAATACGTTTCAATGTAACCCACTGTACCTGCGGTCAGTTACTTTGAAGTTACACTGACAATGTGGTATGTGTTGTACATATCTATACGGGCGAAACCGCAGGCACAAGTTAGTTGTTACGTCAATGAGATGCTATGTCCATTTATATTTGTAATAAGATTAATCAAGAAATATATATTATGCGCGCATAGCAAGGTAGGCAGAGGGTTTAGACCCTCCGTTAATCGAAATGAAAATATTAATGAATAATATACATTCCTCCGAGTGGGGATCAAACCCACAGCCGTCACGTTACAGTCTCACCTTATCTTCCTGGGCTACGACAGCCTCAAATAATAGAAAAGAAAAATACTTACACAGGGAAACTGAAGAATGGCGTCAAAGCTTCATAAACTTAATAATATATGTTTGTTTGTTCTTCACTTCATTGCATGTAGTATTCGCAGTCATTCATTCCCATACGTTTTTGTAGTAGATTATAGAAATGCAGTCATGTTTTCTTTATTTAATGATTTTCCGAACGGTCATCAAGTAAAACAATAGACACTAGGTACTATTAACTAAAGAGGATTCTTCACATGACTAAATTAGAAATACATAAAGCATATATTATAGCGTAGGCTAACGACTAAAAAGTCTTGTATTAGTGCGTTTGCAGAGTTATGGCATTTGAGAATCACAAAACGGATTTGATATATAACGTGCTGATGTGAAGTTCAACAATTATCATGACTAAACACGACGGCTGTGGGTTCCATTTCCATTTGGGGAATAATTTAATATTTATCAATATTTACATTTCTTCGCTTTGATAATAACGCAAAGCGCGGCGTTGGGCTTCGCCACTTAACACTCTATGCCACGGAAATTCAGCGTGAACCTATTTAACGGAGTGTCTAAACACTAGGTTCCATTTACCATCACATGCTCCACTCCGCTATTAATAAAGCAGTCATATTAACAAGGCATTTCTTATAACTGCTCTCACAATAGAAGCTAAATACAGCGTCAACAATAGCCTATTCCCGTGGGATCGGCCCTCTAAGAGTACGGGGAAACGGAATTAAGTAACAATAAGCCTATTGGGTTGATAGGGTTCCCGCAAAAAATGTAAGGATAGAATTAACGTAATAGATAAACTTTAAAACGACATAACTTAAAATCATTAGCTAGGTACTTTACCAAAATATTTGGTACGGGCTTTCGGTATCCGGCATTGTATTGTGTAATTTTATCTAAAAGGACATTGTTTCAACGTAATTGTCGAAACTATTTGTGTAATGAGATAACGAAACTAACTTTCCGCATACATATCTGTTTGTGTATTAAGTACATATTTTATATTTATAGAGCTTCGGTTTATAACAAAGCTTTGAAATCTTTACATGTTTCTTATTATAAACATAAAATTAAAAAAAAGTCTGTAATTACGATGTTTGTGGATTCGATAGCGATTCGAAGGAATAATTATATGAAACCTATTTTCACTTCCTCGCTGTAATAGACAAACCACGGGATTAAACGCTGCCACTCAACGCACAATGCATCCAGAATTCGTCGGAAAGTGGGGAACGGAAGTGTCTTAGCACTAAATTCCCAGGTTCCCTCTGCCTACCCTGCTACGTCTGGAATACAGAGAGAAACTATAAAAAAATTATAAAAGACGGAATATATCCATAGAAATATCGAATTCAAAAAAAGGTCAATTGTTCATTCAGCGAGGTAAGTGGGGATCAGGCGCTGGGACAATTGTACAAACGAAAACATCGTCCGACATTCCACTTGCTGGGTACTTGAACTTTACATAGTAATATCGTATCAGTGGAACTTGTGTGCTTTTATTTTTTTTCTTTCATTACTTACAAGTTATTGAAATTTCTTTAAAAATATATTATCTATACCTTTTTTTTAGATTCACGCTGTACTCCAGGGACCCTGGTGTTAATACACTTCGTTCCCATTACCATTCGAGTGGCAGAGCTCAATCGACGATTTACCAGATAAAATGAAAATATTAAATCTAGTGTTAAAATATTCCGTTCTTCACATATCGCAAAACTATGATACATTGCGTGTTCAGTGGCGATAATCTTCACCACGCTTTATCTTGTTATCACAAGGAAATTAATATACTTGATTCCTTCGAGTGGGAATCGAACCCAAAACCGTAGCTCTTACAATCACATGGCGACGGCCTCGGTAAGATAATAATATCGAATGAAACCCTTATAAAATTCTTCAAATAGTTGTAGACCTGTGGTAATAAATTAATCTATGGAATTCCGCACGCGTCCCTTTCCGCCGTAATTGGAGGTATTTGAAGTTTGAACGATAGCCTACTTGTGTTCGGACATGTGTTCAAACAGAATATGTAAATCTTAATAAAAGTATATATCTACATAAAAGAAATAAAACAATGCTTGGTAGACTTTATAGAAGATACTACGATTCACTATGAATAATATAATAATTATATATTGACCATATTAAAGTACATAAAATATATTTTAATACGGAATTTAGATATTATAGAAATATTTAGAAAACATTAATATATTTATAGTACAAAAAAATTATTGAAATCTAAAATATAGCACGCTTAAAATGTATAAAAGTAAAAAAAAATATATATATATTATTATAACTTAAAAGAATATGTTACAAGAATACTTTTGTGGGACAGCGGCCAACATCTGACTGTAAACACGTTCTGGTATCAAAACAAAACGTGGAATTGAGTCCCACAACTCAACGCAGCGAAACGTCTCGAAATCGGCGAAATTGGGCAAACGGATTGTCTTAACATTAAGTCGCCTCTAATTAGCATGCTATATGCGGGATACAGCGTGAAACTAACAAGAACTTCTAAGGAATATATAGATTTAAATGACTTATAAAGGTATTAGGACCCAGAGATCCTTCTAACAACTGTAAGTAAAGATAAACCTGATCATTATTTTGGTATTAAAGCTTTTGAGGGTCTCCGCACGCTTACAGTAAGGTATTCTTATTTTTAATAATAAGCTAGGCATTGTTATTTAAAAATAATATAGAAAATTTAAACAGTATGTATGTGTTATTATTAAGAAATCAAATATTGTTAAATTTTATTTGACGCTGACAGTTAAACCTCAGTTGCAGGGCAGAGAGACAGAGACAGAGAAGTTAGAATCAAAACACTCCTATTCCTGTAGCACAAATGCTGTTCCATACCGTTGTGCGGGTGCTTCAATGTTATACTTAAAAAATGTTTCCTTTCCTTCTTTAATATTATTTATTCTAAATAGCAATAACCTCACTAAACAAATTTGCTATATTTATTGAACAATGACATAGAAAGCATTACTTTCCATGTACATTTTAAATTGCAACCTGAAAACTATTTTTTCATTTGCATTTCCATTCTCATGTCACAGTTATTATCATCGAAGGCCATGCTCTGTGTAAAAAAGTAGAAACCGTAGTTTTTTCCATTCCGACATTTTTCAATTGAATGCCTCGGCTTAGTGCATAGTTGTTAACCGAACTGTCACCATAGATACACACCCCATGTGTAGATCAAATGATTCATGAACTCTTTTGGGGTGGAAACAGATAATATAGAACCTACTGTATTTTATATTACAGTGCGTACGTCAAATATTTGAATTTAGAATGGTTATTAAGAGGTAAAAAACCCCGTCGATTATAGTTTTTTTGTACGTGCGTTGTGTTGTTTTGTGGTAAATGTAGTCATCTCCATCGTGACGCAGCGGGATAGGATGTGAATGTCAAGGCAGTGGTTTTAGGTTTATCCCCACTAGATGCATTTAATTATTCTCTGGTGAAACAAAGCGGAGTATTAAGTTCCGCAACTGAAAATGCTATTTTTTTAATTATATTAGAATTAGAGAACGGAGTATACTGTATAAGTATAATAGTTATTAGTGATGCTGTATTCTGTCGGCCTACAGCATTGCAAAAATAACCACCCGGTACAGCGGTATCGGTATTGTAAATGGACGCGAATATAAGCAATACCATATTAGTGTTTAAAAGTAACAATACCACATATTTAAGTTGCTTTTAATTGTCATACTATTGTACGCGGCTCGGGTTTCTGTTTTACGTTAAAACAAACAAGCGTCGTCTTTCCGTTTCGACGAATGATGTGAAATGACACTGGAGCTCATGCTATAGATACCTACATACAAGAACTTTGTCTCTTTATACAGTATTACAATTGTTTTACTGTATTTTTTTTTTTAGCTTTACACTGTGTATCGCATATAGCAGGGTAGACAGATTGAATCTAGTATTAAGATACTCCGTTCTCCAAATCGAGACGACACTACGTGGCGGAACTCAACGCCGTGCTTTTTCTCGTTACGAGAGCGAGCGAAAAATATTATATATTACATATCCTTGAATGGAAATCGAACCCGCAACCTGTCGTGCTTATAAACAATATGAGTTTAATATTTTATTTAATATTTTATTTAAATTGCAATTTTAATACTGTAGTATATACAGATTGTCAGTTGCATCCTACGATTATATTCAAAACATTCGCTATCTATTCACATTCACTCTTTCTCATGCTCGTCTAATCAGTATGCAGTGCGTCTCCACCGGCTACTATCGCGGCTATGAAACATCCGATGTTGATGGGAGCTTTAGACATGTAGTTTTACTATTATTAACCCAAGTTTTTTTATGTTTTCCTACGTATTACTCGAATTTACTGGTAAATACAGAAATATACTTCATAAAAATTATGTTATGTAAACTGAATAAAAAAGATCCTGAGCCGTGATGGCTTCATCTTAAGTTAGGATATTTGATTGCACTAAAAAATAAAAATTGTAAAGATATTTTTGTTACCCTAAAGTATAAAATATTCTCATTGCTATTCAAAATGTAAGCTCAACTATGAATATTTCAAAAATATATACATTATCAAATAATGGATTTTTTTTTATAGAAATTATTTACTTTACAATATATTCAAATAACGTGAGTTATCATAAAACTGGCATTTAGAAATCAAAAGTGTCCCTCTGTTTATTATGCATGCCTCCACTTCTACCAATCAACATCCTTACCTCCCGGGAGATGCAACAAAAATAAACATATTCAAATTTGGACTTTATTTCCTTTGCATTAAAGACTGCACTTTATAAAATGCAGTATCAATTTGCAACTTTATTACTTGAAGTTAAGGTTTAAAACTTATGGAATTGCATACGAATGCCCAAACTTGTATTCAATTGTAGATCCTATTTAATATTAGAATAAATATCAAAGTCCCTAGTCAAACTACAGTGCATTGCTCCTGGACACATCAATGCATTTAAAATGTCTACGAGATTTGAATTCGCTTGATTGTTGAATTTAATTCAATGGCGATCTATCATATTTTTTCATTTTATAACCTTATGTCCTTAACATTTTTTTTTTATTATTTGTTTTATGCATATAGTTTCTAAGCAGGTTTGTTTTTAACTGACTACAGATTCAAATTGTTATTTTAATTATAAATCATTGTCATTATAAATAAATAACATCATTATTAATCAACGCTTAGTTAAAATATTATTATATAATTCATGGTTGTTAATGATATTTGGTAACTATTCGAAATTTATTTATGTAATTATTTTAGATACGATTTAATGTTTTTTTAGTTTCACGATGTATTCCGGACGTCAGGGTGAAGGTTACCAGGAATCTAGTGTTAATATACTCCGTTCCTGTTAAGACACATTTTATTGATAATTCATGTTATTTGAAATTTTAATTCTGGAAATGAAGTTTTATTTACCACATGAAGCTGTAATTTCTTACCTTATAGAATGGTATTTTTATTTAAACAACTGTAGGTACTAGACCAAATAATATTTAAAGAAATAAAACAAAGAAAATTAACGCAAAGACTAAGAAAATGACAATATATATTTATTAAATCAAAGACAACTTTCAAATAATAGTTCTTCCATGTAATGCAGAAGCTAATTAGAGCGTTGCAAGATCGCGTGTTCTCTTGATGAGTTTTTAATCGATTCTAAGCAAACGTGAAGTTCATTAATTATTTTTTATTAAACAAAATAATATTTAATTAATATTCTCCGTCTTACCGACTGCATTATTGTTCGTCATTGACAATATTAATAATATAGAACTGCTTCCAACTTGATATCATTTATAGCATTAGATAATAATTCACAAGTTTCACCGTTATCGCGCATAAAGCATGGATAAATCGCTAGTTTTAAGTAATAATTGTTTACACAAATGGAAGTTTCTAAATAGGCCATTAAATGTCAAGTGTTATTTACTGTCAATAATTTATTGAATATCATAAATACCTTCGGATACTTTGGGGCAGGTCTAATTGACGCAATAAATCGCCAATAGCGTACCCAAAAATAGGTCAAGTAAATAAACATAATATATAAATATTAAAATTACTACTTCTTTATATTTTTTTTTATATAACACTATATTCTTTTAATTATCCAGATAGAGACTCATCATCATTTTAATTTTAATTTACACTAAGGCTGCTCTTATATTGTACCAACAAAACCTTTTTTTTTATATATTTATAAGCCTTATTTTAACTGGCCGTGTTAGAATGTGTGTGTATTGTATGTGAAATCTCGCTAATATCCAATTTACTGAAATATGGATTTACGACTTCAGTTCTGATGACAATAAAATTATAAATAATTAATATTGGTGTTAAACCAAAATGGCCGCCATTTTGGATTACAATTTTTTGCTCAACTCACCTAATATGGGTATCAAATGAAAGCGTTTGATAATTAAAATACAAAACACAATGAAAAAACAATCTAGAAAGCCTGTTTTTTTTAATATTTTTTCCAATTAGTATTATATTTTTGTTTTCGTTCAATTTATAAGACTATAAAAAATATTGTATAAAATTAGCCTTCCCTCAAGTTGAGACCCGATGACAGGTATACCAGTGGTAATACTACGCTCGACAGTACCTTAGTCTGTGTTTACAATAAATACAAAAATAACCGGGATCATCATATCCATATTTTTTATAAATAGCCGACAAACGTTTGCCTACACATGTTTGACCCAAAAAAATACCCTACGCTCCAGCAATAGAATATAAATTGGAAAAACCTAACGAAAATGCTTATTAAATTCATTAATCACTTACTATAATGGCAGTATCTGGAGGGATACAATGCAACCTTTGCGAGTGACCCCGCCAAGGGATCGTTTGGCTCGTCAGTTGGTACAGTTAACGACACAAACTTTAACGAAAGTTAAATAAGTTAAGATACGAATTCTATATTTAAAACAAAGCGTAATAATACGGCGTTGAGTTCCACCACTTAACAATGTCACTTAAAAAGCAATGTCTCGATTATTCATAGGAAAGTGAAACAGAAGTTAGTCGAAATAACGCGTTATAAATGGAAAATAAAAATTATATTTAGCATTTTGTTTGCGACAGTAGTTGCATTTTAAACTATGTAACTTTGTTGACGCCCCAACGAATTAGGATCAGTGGAGTAATCTGTTTCGTGCTGAGTTATGCATATTATTATACGTTATTTTAACAAATTATATGTAAAAGGTTCTTGTTAAACTAAAAATATATTTAAGAATTCCTTGAACTCTCTATTTTTATTTCTGGTTATCAATTTATCTGTGTTATTTTTGAGTGGCATTGAGTGGCAAAACTTAACGTTAAGCTTTTGCCTAGGTGCCGGAGCAAAGAAACAAAAATATCAGTACTCGGGCCCAGAACCGTCGTGTTACAGTCACACCTTGCGCCCTACGCCACGACTACGTAATATCTCTAATTTTAAATATCTCTTTTAATCCGGAATAAGTCGATACAACTGCATCCCAGTCAACCTACCGCGGTAACTGATATGATCTCGAACGCACCAGCATCGTCGATCGATGGAACCTGCAATTTCTCGATGTAATTTATTATAACAATAAAGAGGCACGAGGCCGATCATACCGGGCTGCTCACTGCTGAGATATATCATATAGGGTACTTTTAGTTTGTAGTATTAAAAGTGTTATATTATATTTGTTTTATTTATATTTTTTAAAAGTATAATTAATAATATTATTTTAACAAGAAAAACCAAAAATAAAACAGTAAGACATGAAAATTTAAGATTTATATGATTTTATCACTGATGGCAATAATAGAACTGGGCCAAATTAAAATTGAACACGCAAAGCACTAGTTTTCAAATCATCAAAATTGGTTCACCCAGTCGAAGGTTCTGAAGAACAACAAACACAAAAAAAATACAATCGAATTCAGAACCTTCTCCTGTTACAGAAATCGATTAAAAAGATTATTTAAATTAACTTCTTTTTCAGGTATCATTATCATTTCATAATCGGCCACAAAATGTTTTGAATGTGATACAACTGAAGCTTGTTTTTATTTAAAAGGGAAAGAAATATAAATATTACTTTCAACAGGAATCAAGCCTACAAACGTTATATATAGCTAATACATGAGGTACTCTCATTATTTCACATTCTACATAAAAATAACTCATAAAAACAAATAAATATTAAGTTAAATTCCGTAATACTTTTATCCTATTGCAAAATAAGCAACTGCATACTAAAAAAGCTTTTAAAAGCTTTACAAAATAGGTTTTCCATTCTGTGTTGAAGCGCAAATAACTTTACAAATTCAATGGGACGTACGTTTAAAATTGCACTGTGACCGGCGCCCGTAGCTTTTTAACAATGTATTAAAATCGTAGAGAGCGAAAACTTTTAATTATTCAATGTTTACAAACGTTAGTTTTATTATCGAATGTATTTTTAGGTACCTTCAGAATATCTAATAGAGATTCCAGATATCGGCGAAAAGTGAGGAATAGAAGTGTTTTAATGGCAACGGACAATCCTTTAAAAGTATGTGCCTAGGTTCTCTCTGCCAACCCTGCTACAGATACAGCGTGAAGTTAAGAAAAGGAACTATAAATATTAAATTAAAACATTTTTTACCGCTATTCTCCTGCCTTCTCTTCTCTACATAAACACTCTATAATGTGATTAATTTCTTTCAAGCTTCATTAAAAACCATTTTAAATTCTACGCAACAGGAAAGTCTTCATTGGGAGGCGAGCCCCTGAAGCTACGCAGATATTAAATCTGGGATCCTCATACGCAATTAAGATAGTGGGTATAAACTGCAACTCATTACTCTATCACGTTATACTTTACAGGTTATAAACGCTAAATTCCTTTAAGTATAAATTAAGATATAAGTTTTCAATGCATTTACTATGATTTCTTGCGTATTATAAACGATTTTCCCGACTACAAACGAAGGGGTTGTAAAGCTTATCTTGTATGTATGTATACATATATACATACGTACTTTTTGGACCTAGAATTCTTCAAAAAAATATAATCTTTACAAGGAACCCCGTAAATTTTTCAGATTTCCCGACTGTTAATCCTAATGAACTATTGGGCTTATTTTTGGGGCTCCTTTCCTTAAAAGTACAAATCGGAACCAATCGATCTTAATTAACTGATTTTTAGTTTCATCAATAACAAGATTGCAGTGGACATATTAAAAAGAAATAAAAAACTATACTACTGCACTGTACAGTTTTCAATTTTTTTTAAGTTAAGTAATTTGGTGTTGATTTTTTTTGCTTAAAATGTTTACATAAAACACTCTGGTACCAAGGCAAAGCACGGCGTTCAGTTCCGCCACTAAATACAAAACACTAAATACCCTGCTAACAAACAAATAAACAACAAACCAACTATAAGAACCCAAGCTGAAAACACCAATTATATTTCACTCCTTTCTTAACATAAAATGTCCTACATTAAGTGATTATAAATTAGATTAAATATATAATTCAAGTTCCAACACCATTTACATCACTTGACAAGCAATGGACATCCGTCTAGATAACATCGCCATCAGTTGTCAGAGGAGGGATGACCGACAGTGAAGTTAATTACAGTTAACAGCTCAAATACACTGAGATATAGCTTCTGTTTAGCGGTAGTGTCAGAGCTTTAACATACGCATAGTAAATATAATATGATATAGCAACATCGATCTATGTACCTATATTTATGATGCAACGCGACAAAGCGCGGCGTTTGGTTCCGCCACTAAATTAGGGATGAGTTCGACATATCGAAACGTAACTTAAAACCGATATTAAGGAGAACATACCGTATCGATATATGTTATTAGAAAACCGTTTTTACAGAAATTTAAAACTCAACATAGCTGTGATCAGAACAAAAACGTAATAACAATATCTTTTGAAATATCAAACGGCTTTATATCGAAATTAACTTCCTCTCTTTCTAAGTAATGTATTCCGAACGGGCGTAAATGACTTAAGGCGAATATCTGATAAGCTGATATTCGCTACCTCTTTTGCTAATGGTATACTCGTCACGGGTGTAAAAGAAATGAAGAGAATATCCGATAGCTAACTAACTAGCAGATTCATGATTGTGCATTTTTTATTTATATGTAATACCACTTACATATATTTATTATTATATTATAATATTATAGTTATGACTGCGTTTATTGAGAATTCGAAAAAAAAAACGATATCTGAAAACCGTTTTTGATATCGATACGAAAACCATACATCGGTATCATAACCGTTAGCGGAAAAAAAACGATAACGCCCATGTTTACACTAAATACGTAAATAAATAAATGACTCAACAGATTGTGGGTTTGACTCCTACTCGAGGCAATGAAGTATTTAATATTTTCATTTCCGTCCTCAAGAATTTGACAGTAAATGGGGAACGGAGTGTCTCTCCCTCTGCCTGCACTGCTGTATACGGGATACAGGGTGTTGCTAACTTTAAACTAAACACTATGTAATCATATCCAAAGACGTTCTAATACATATTTAAATAAAACGTCCACAATAATTACATATAGGCTGTTCATATAACATATAGTTATGCGCGTCCTCCTCAGGTCTACCTTATATTCAGTAACAGGATCCCAATGGCCGTGTAATAGGTTTTTTCCTCACTTTCCGAGCTCCCCACTGAGAAATTAGTTTCTAAGAATCGATTAAACGCCTTAATGGAAGGAGGAGGTTTAATTTAGGGTTTCATCTTAAATTTTACGCTACTTTTATTAGGACGAAGAGATTGTTTATTTATTTATTTTTTTGATTCTTGTATTAATAAAAAAATATTAGAAATAAGGACTGATAATGATGATTATATTTTATTTTAAATATCCATATATTGTTTAATAGGTAAAATTATTTGTTTACATAAATTATATTAACAATTATATCAATGTATTATTTCTATAATTATCAGAATGCGTTTAATGCAATAGTTTAGCTAACAAAATATAATAAGAATAGCAATCTGTATTGCTATTCTCAATTCTCACATCAAATAATTGGAAAACTGAGGAACGAAGTGTCTTGTTCTAAACACTCTCTGCCTCTGTGCGGAACGCAGTAAGAAGCTTAAAAAATAATTTCAAAGAAAGAAATAAAGCTATACAAAAAATCTCTCCCAAAATTATATCTCTTACATAATCATCTTTTGTTAAGAATAACGGAATAGTAACATAGTAATACGTAATGTAATTAATGTATAAAAAAACACACGTTTCTGTTGATTAATAAATAAAACCTTTTATTTTTTAGTTTATATCCAAAATATAATAATAGATGAAACCGAAACCCACCTACAATAATTACTAAGATGTTTACAATAAAGAGAAATTATAATCATTTAAAAGCTCCTTACATTTCCAAAGCTACAAAGAAAAGCTTAAATAACGAAAAGCTCTTTCTAATTTATATTTATACTATGTAAGTTTATTCACTGAGAGGCCATGAATATTTATAGAATTTTGGATCTTGCATATTTAGTTAGGTCCAATGTTGCGACGAGTGTTGCCAATTAGATTACTTATTCGTCATTCGTCACTTCTGTGTTATTGAACAACATTGAAAGTTAGGTAAGGCGGCTTTCTGATTATTTTAGGTTAATTAAATATTTCTAATGACGCCTTTGAGGCCATTCGTGGCGCAGGAGTAAATATCTATGACTGTAAAAGGGACAGGTTTTGGGTTCCCATTCGAAAAAAATGAATATTTACTATTTACAATTTCACGAGAAAGAATGTACTGTCAAATTCAAACGGATAGCGTTACATTTTCCGTTTGAATTTGGAATATTGCATGTTAAGTGACGGAATTCAACGCCGCACTTCTTACCAACGGCGGGCGGGGAAACGAAATTATGTAATAAATTTACTCGAGAATCCCAACTACGCTTCTACATGTACTTGTAGATGGATTTCGTTATTGTAAAATATTGATTTTTCGTGCTCCCTTCTTAATCCATAATTAAAACAGATACTTTTATTAAGTATCACTTCATATCGTCATTATAAACTCAAAAATATTTTTTTAAAAAGCTCATACAAATTAAAAGCTTAAAAGCTCTTAAGGTTACAAGTGTATATTTGTAGTAATATTACTATCACATATAATTATTACTACTGGAAATACTTATGTATACGTATTTTGGGTAACCCAAAACATAAAGCACGCATGCGTGGTGTCACCCCACAGTGCGTTCACCTCTGGGGGGACGTACTGCAAGGTCGCCGAGATATTTTCTTATTGGGATGAATTCTTGATCTGTATTACTATTGGTAGTTTTCGTTGTTAATTCTAGATAAGAGGTTTTAATTGTTATTGCTACTTAAGTTTAGTTAAAGTTAAAATTATATTTTAATTTTGTTTTTAGAAATTAAGAGTTATGACGCAATTGAAATAATACCTAAGAACGACAAGATGTCACATACCAATTTATTTTTCATAGTTGATTTTACTTAAAAATATTAATATAAAGATGTTAAACATTAATATTCTCTTACAACATTTCTTCCTTGCGCAACCGACTTTTTCCTTATTTAATTAAATTACTGTTATTACGAGTGCCATATTATGTTGAGATGTTTCTGCCGAATAGTAGTTAATCCTAAGACGTTTATTTAAGGCCTAGTCGTCACCAGTGACATATTTGAGTGAGGCTTGATGAAGTTTTATGAAGTAAAGAGGAAAATCCCGTGTTTTTCCGTTTCCGTAGAAATAAAGGAGACCTTCTTTTTTAGTGTACGTTGTGTACCCCACGTAACTACATGTCTTTCAACATTCTAAGTCCATTTGTGCGTTGTCTATCTGTCGCGTAATAACGGAATAGTTTTATATGGATCTATAGGTAATCAAAATTATATGATACTTTGTAATGCATATTTGTAATCTATAGAAAATATTAAAGGTTATGTAAAAAATAAAAAAGAAACACTATATTTACTTACTTAATGCACAATGAATATTTAAAGCAACGTAATGAAACTGAAAGTATTAAGTGAAATATTTATTCAGCAGTGTAGGTAGATTATACAGGTCTGCAGCAGGATATCTGAATCCATCCAATTTTACATTTTATTTTTTTAGTTCAATTGAGTAATCTTTGCATCGCAAATAATATTATAATTTAATATTCGAACAGAGGCTTTCATGACGCTGCGGGTCGATCTCTAGTAAAATATATTTTTTTAGCTTCACGCTGTATCCCGCACATAGCAGGGTAGGCCGAAGGAACCTGATGACCTAGTGTTAAATGTTTCCCACTATCCACCAAAATCTAGAAGTATTCCGTGTTGAGAGACGGAACTAAACACCATGCATGCTTCGTTATCAAAGCAATAAAATGAAAATATTACTTTTCCTCGAGTGGTAATCGAACTCACACTCTGTCACACATTCGCTAACTCTGATTTGTGGACGTCAATATGTATTTATTTTATTAGCACATATTTAAAATAGACGAGTTTTTACAGTAAATTACGTTCATCCCATTTCATCATTCAATCGGTAACATGTACGTAACATGCGTCACTTTGCTCTATATTTCATACTGTTGTAGTTTCATATCCAACGGATATTCCGTAGTTTCATATTCCCCTATATCCCTTTATCTGATTAAATTGGTAGAAAGTTTCCAAGCAAATTGCGTATCCTGGGCCAGAAAATTCTGATATTCCCAGACGGCAAATGGATACGCAAATAAGGTCTTCGCAGGCACATAAAAATAAATAACAAATGTTTTAGGCTTATAACAATATAAACGGACATTAAAGAAATATTCTATGTGTCTTTAATGTAGACTTGTATGTAAAATAAAAAAGATAGGTGAAAGCCTTTGGTATAAAATGCCTTAGATCAAATAATATTATTGTGTTTCTATAAAGTGTTTTTTTATGAAGTGGGTATGTCACTCATTTCAATATGATGATGAGAATGAAATTTCATGATGTCAAGTTCAAGTTATTACAGCAGAATATGTACATACCTACTTCCTTCTCTGTAAATGACGATACTATTAGTTTATATCTCGTAATTACCATTTCAGTTGCAGTTAACTTATAGTATACCAGAGCATTGCTTTTCTTGTAAGTTTTTTCTTATATGATCATTAATTAATTAAATTTCGAAACGTCTGAAGAAAAATGCAGTAACAGAAAAATATTTCTAAGAAGGATAAATGTACGCAGGTTTAAACATTAAAACAACATCTACAACGTACTAATTAGTAAATTCCCGTAATATTTCTTTAGAGCAATTATGAATCATTATATGGGATTAATAGGGTAAATATTTTGTAACAACGAACCAACGAGAAATCAGATTTTCGAAGAAAATTGTGCAAATTCTCTGTCTTTGCGTTTATTTTTTACCTTATGTAATTTTTTTCTCTATCTTCAGATACGTCTCAAGTATACGAGAGTAGTATACATTTCTCATTTTCTTCAGAAGATCTTTTTCTTAACAGAAACAAAGCGAGTTAAGTAGCCAAAAGTCATTGTTTGTCTTATAGATCCCGGCAAACAAAAATAATCTTAATAAATGTTTACTCGCGTGGAAATCCAATCTACAGTCATGGGGAGTATAATGAGTCCTTTACTGGTGACATAAATATACGTAATATATTTTCACTTTCAACTTTAGCAGATATAAACAAATTTCATATTCAATTCCAAAAGTATAATATTATTATTGAAAATGCAGCCACCATCTACAGTACATAGGATAATAGAAATAAGCAGAAACATGGTGGATTTCTGTAACATTTTTCATTCCTACTCAACAGATCTTATACGAACTTCCGTCGCTAACAATGGAAATAAAAAAAAGCTATTCATACTAACAATAACTTTGAAAACAGCCGAGCACCGAGTTCCTAGCAACCTCCTTTTCATGGTAATAGGTGTAGCGTAGGCTTAAACGTTTAAACTGCGTTGGTATGTATTGTTGTGCCATTCCACTAGTGTCCTGCCCCAGTTTTCCTCGGAAAATTTACTTTAAATATATAATTTACGAGCGTTTGTTTTAAAAATAATGTTTTTGAGATGTCGTTACTTTAACTGTTATACGTTTGCGTTACAAATAGTTTCTAAATGGTAAGTTTCTACATTATAAAAAAAATATGATCTTGACTAGATTTCAGCCTTATAGTTGTAAGTATTTTTATGGTAATCCAAAATCTTAAATACTATTAATTATTAAATATTTAAGATTTAACTACTATTAATTTAGCATGTTTCTTATGTAAAAGGATTATAACATAGAAACGTATTCATTTGTGAAATGGCAATTGTTTTTCTTTATTGAAATTACCAAGTCCTATAAGGAACTTAATAGCTAGGGCGTCTTAGGCGTCAATATAATTTTAGAATATATGAAGCCTTAGGCGTCAATATAATTTTAGAATATATGAAGCCTTAAGAGCAGATAATATCCGCCTTACTGCCTTATGGTTTTTTGATTTCAGTAATATAAATATCTGAGAAAATATTTTAATATCTACTGGTGTAGATTCCCTTTAGACTTAACACTAGTTTCCCTTTGTTTCTTTGGTCTTGCTTTATTATAAATTATAAAATAAGTAAGTTGGGGGCGTTCGTACTTAGGCTCTATGCTGCTGGTAGAAGCTAAAAACAGAAGTAACAATTTCTAAAAATGCGAAGGTTACGTCTCAAGTCCTTCTAACGCGTATATTATATGAAGAACATAATACAGCAGTAATAATAATATAAATAACTTTCAGTTAGATTACAGCAATCCCTATAACGAGTAACGAAAAGAAGTTAGTTATTAGTTTCTGCGTTTTCATTCCAACTCGTTAATAGACGCTATTAACGCGGCACTTACTTGAATGGTGTGCGGACTATAAAAGAATTTAGTTCGAAGATATTGATTTAACTTATTAGTTATTATTACTATATAATATTTTACGTAATTAATTATAATATGTATTATATTATACGTAATTATGAATTGCCTAATAAAACGAGTTAGTTTTGAGTTCGATTCTCACTTGTGGGAACTTTTAGTTGAATTGGTTTTATCTCCGCTCTACTTGGAGAAAATAGAACTCGTAACGAAATTTGATCGGAAAGTGAAGAAGCGGAGTGTCTTGACATTAAATTTTGAAAAATGTGTATCTGCTTTCTAAACTAGAAATTTTAGGCTAGAAATATCAGTATTGTTGATAGTAACTTATCATAACAAGTAATATAAGATGTACTTAGGTGTTCTTATACATATATGAATTTGTTATGATTCTGTTCCCCATCCCCATGTATCATATCAAATTAATATATTATTTTAATTTGGGGCCAGTCATGGGGTAGTGAGTTAAAAATAGAAAAAAAAATCTATTGAAATTAATATAAGTTCACACTGAATAACATAAACCTCAAAAATTAACTTAATTCCATGAAAAGAAAGAGAGCTAAAAACAATTACAACCCACCTCAATTTTCAAAGATCTTTCAACATCTTTCAACTTCATTGTATTACATGAACTACATATATTCCATAGACCGTTTGTTGGCAACAGTTCAGGTATAATTTGGAATCATCACCCCTCCCACATGCGACAAACACATCGTTTCACATATGACTTGTGTTAAGTGCCTTTTAGTGTAGTTAGTCTTCCCCCTTTTGTTAAAAAGCTCGTGCAAGTCCATATATACATTATATTCTATATATTTGTTTTAGCAAAAGAAAACTACTGTTAAGAGTTAAAACACTCTGTTTTTTATAATATTCCTAAAAGGTAACGTAATTGATTCAATTCATAGGGTAGTAGATGTATATAAAGGTAGGAACTATAGAACACTTTAAACCTGAAGGGACCTGAGCAGTTTAGAATGAGAAGCACCAGGTATAGCCTCTACAGAGGGTAATATGCCTCTTGTTATCGGCGGGTGTGATGCTTAGGTAAATTGCTTGCCTTGTCACCTGGAGCTTAATTAAAAATGTTGGTGTAGATTCAATTTTGATATTGTAGTTTTTTATCTTTTAATTTATGTAGTAGCCAGTAATATTATTATGGATTATAATTACTTATATGGTTTATTTATGTAATTTCTTTAATAATTCTTGTTTTATTCTTTACTCAATTGTCGCTACAGATAAAGATAGATACAAGCTCATAATATAACATTTTAGAAGGTAGATAGAAGCTCATGATATATTTTGTTTTTTGTTATTTTTTTTTAATTTGGATTTTATTTATACTTCTACAAAGTAACAGAGCTTGTTTTATTTCTTTAAAATATTTAGAGGTCATCTAACCTAGTTAAAATAGGAAAAAAAAAAAAAACAGTCAAAAAAATTTGACTTCATTGCTTTTTAAAATATTTGAATATTTTATTTTATTAATTATTCTTTGTCTTATTCTACGATGTAACATATGACTATATTGTATCATATAAAAATAACACAAATATACCGATATTACCAGACAGGAAATATAGTATATACTTATAATAACACAATAAGGACTTATTGGGCCCTGTCCTTCCACGCCAGTGGGCACAATACATAGACAATATTAAGCAACCCCTGCAAAATTTAACTTCTATTTACATACGAAAGCTCACTCACCCTTCACGAGAAAGCTTCCGAAACCACTGAAAATATATCACCACAAATATATAGACCACATCACGTTCCTTACATAACACTAAAGCTGAGGATTCAGTTCGGAAAACTTCATATCAATATAGTGTTTATTTTTATTTTCGATGTCCTTCGTAGGCGCGAACCGTCGAGCGATTCAGAACTGCGACTGGACGGTATCGAGCGAGCGGCCGCCACTCCCCCGCGCCTCTCTAAACCAATTTATAATACATACGGCGACGCAGCATCCCTACTAAAACACCCCAAAAGAAAACCAACCCTATATTACGGTAATAGAGCTGAGTTTGCTTTACCAGGTAATTGCCGCAAAGGCAAAAACGGCGGCGGTTTTTACAGAATCGCGAAGGGTGCGAATAGTACGTATTCGATTTATAATTGAAATCTACGTTGAATAAGGCATTTGACTTGCAATGAGTGATTGCTGTTTCTGTTAATTACGCGGAGTTACTTCCCACCCTCGTTTTTGTTTACAGAAAATATTTGGCTTAGATATATTGTAGTTCTAAGATTTTGTATTAAAAATATTGAATTACATACACATTCATAAAAGTTCATATTTTGCGAAGGTTAAGCGAATTTTTGCTCGGCTGGGAGAGCTATTTGGCAAGTTTTCAAGATCCATCGCTGCATATTGTGGGCCACATGAAGTTGATCGCCGCGCTGCACTCAAGTGACATACTATGGATTTACTCGTAATGCTGCTCGCGTCTATCATCGCAGATTGTTAAATAATGGCTAAACTGAAATAGAATATACTGAAGCCTTTATTCATCTTTCATTAAACAGACGGCGTTGTGTTTTACCACTCAGCACGGAAAGACCTCCAGAATTAGACGGAAAATGGGGAACGTAGTGTCTCAACATTCCGTACCGTCCTATCTATATAGAAAATTTCATAAAGCGTTGCAATCTTTTCAATCTTTATAAAATGTTCTATGTTATCTTGCTTATACTTAATTGTGGCGTGAATTCATAGATTTTTTCTAGAGTTGATAAAATAAAACAAGGTTAACTACCATGTACTTTACTTGTAAGAAGTTGTCACGTAAATCACCTAAATCAGAACTAAATAAACCTACAAGCTAGACGCAATGTTGGCTGTAATATAATTGTATTGTTGGGAAGGGTCTTCCTCTCCTCACCTCGGGCCGCGGACGAGACGCGGCCTTTGAGGGATAAAATCTCGTTTTTATTAATTCTATCGAAGCAATCTTTTGAATTTTTACTTGCTATTAAATGTTTTATGGGGAAAGCTACTGATATTTTTTGCTTGATGCTGGTTCATATTTTAAGGGATGAGTACTGTACAAGAAAAAATGGATTTTTTATAGGAACATTTTGTTGTCCGTCTGTCTGTCTGTGAATCTGTCCATCTGTTAAGATTATTTTTTTCCATATTGCGTGAGGTATCAAGCCTTCGAGCACATATATCACTAAAACAAGAGCCAATAAAAAGCACATTTATGTTCATATCAGACAAAATGAGTGCATACGCTGGCAGATATACGCTGGCACATTTCTTTTGTCATCTCTTGCATCACGTTCCCGTTAACCTAAAATCCTAATAAAATTGATACGGAACCCTTGGTGGGTATCCTACTCGTAGGTACTTGTCCGATTTCTTCATTTTCATCATCACAAAGTCAAATGATTATTATTTATTATCTCTTATTACTACATTCTTTCTGCTTATTTCGAAAAACACGGGGACTGCACAATACTACTAAGAAAAAGTTGCGTCTTAACTCAAGCATTACTAAAAAATCTATTATTATATATGTTGCGATGAATGACGGATCATTCATGGCAACATATGAACGCAAAGATTTCTTTCATATTTATAAAAATATACGAAAACCATTATATTATATCAGAAGTAACGTATAAAACTGTTGCGTCCTAAAAACACAACAAAGATTTATTTTCATACAATGGAACTGTACATGTTGCTATATCCAGGTCATAACATAGTAAAAACACGGAGTAACTTGAATTCATATAATATGTATATACGTCCCAGTTGACCGACTTACTATTGAGACGCATATTCATGCATTCACATATTACGAATATTTTATTCTTAAAGGAACAATGTTAACGTAAACATTTAGTGCCTTTTGATATCGATAAGTTTCGATTTAATTTCAAATACCTGGAGATAAGATATTCAATTCTTCGTGCTGGGTGACGGAACTAAACGCCGGAGCCGTTGCACTATGATGGTCTATTCAATATACTTCTTAAGTTAATATAGCAAATAAAAAATGTACATTATTTTTTTTAAGACCATTACGTCACAGTTACACAATGTCGGATTGTAAGCGCTGTACTTGTACGTTCCACCCCATTCGGAAGGGTATACTTACTTTCGTTTTCTAGCTGTGGCAGGATAAAAACACGCCAATTTTTCGATGGATCACGTACGGTCTTCACACTAGTTTCACTCTTCTTAACATGGTAAATAATGCTTGAAGCTATAAAAAACACCAAAATAAAAGCTATTATATAAGAAAAACATCCATATTACATACGAAGACATAAATAAAAGACAGGTCTCTTAGAACGCTAAGTAAGCTTAATAAAGATAGAGATCCTTATCTGATTGTACCGTCGTGTATCAAATTGCTAATGTATCGAGTTTACTAATAACACTATATTTATCTCTTCATTTATCTAAATATACGTAAAAATTTCTTATTTTTAGGGCTCCGCACCCCTAAGGTCTGGTCTATGACTCGGCTGTCCGTCCGTCTAACTGTCCGTCTAACACTGGGCTGTATCTCAAGAACAGTGATAGTTAGACAGTTGAAATTATCCCAAATGATGTATTTTTCTTGGCGCTATAACAACAGTTTTAATTTAATATAACCAGAATAAAGTAAACACTTAAGGGGCCTCCATATTTCGTATACAACACGTGTGATTTTTTATTTTTTCATTTTTCCGATTATATTGATAATATTCTGTGAATGTTTGAAACGAATAACTAAATTAAAATAAAGTAAATATTTAAGGGAGGATCGCATACAACAAACATGATTTTTATAGATAATGGTACGGAACCCTTTTGCGCGAGTCCGACTCGCACTTGGCCGTTAATTTAGAAAATTTTAGAAAATAAATATGAAATAATAGATGTGGGACAGTATAGGACTGCAATACAAACAAAGAGGTACACATGCAGTGTAGAGTTCCGCGACCTAATGTCTCTAAATTAGAAAGAAAACTTATTTTCCACTCCTACAATAGGGTAAGTACCCTGCTAGGAGTAGAAGATAGAGATGTGTACCTAAAGGTATATTTTTAAGATTATTTCATTACCAAAATTTTTAAAGACATTTATTTATAAACCATTTTAATAATAAATTTAATCAAGTATTTATTCGACGTACCTAATAAAGTAAAAATGACTACAAAAGTTTAATTAAGTGAATTCTTACATTTAAATATAAGAGGAGTATCATTTTACTGCCCAATATTATAATAATTAGTTAAGCTAAAATGAACTTACGCTTCATAAAATAGAGTTTATTTTTGTAATGCTACTTTTAGTAAGGGTTAAAAGCAACGTGATCTACGATTTCTGATGGCGATCCTTTGGGCCTAATTAAAAACACGGTTCGATTTGTACAGGGACACTTAATAGAAAAAAAATTGTCATATTAATTAAAGTAAATCATTATATATTTTTTAAGCTTTACCCTGTATCGTACACATAACAGGGTAGGCAGAGGGGACGCAGTGTTAAGACACTCCTTTGGTTCCATTAGGATATTTCAGTTCCCCATTTACCGCCAAATTGGAGGCATTGTTAAGTTGAGTTCCGCCACTCAACTCGCCTTCAGAATTCGGCGGAAAGTGCTACTGCTATATCCAGAATACGTATAGTAGCTTGGTGCACAGCCACTGGCTGATAGATAGATAATAAAAGGACTGTAGGTATTTCTAACAAATTTGGCTTATACCGGTAAATCTCATGAGATGAGCCACGAAGAAGATATAAAAAATATTCTTGTAAGAATAACTATGAATGTATGAAAAATTATTTTCACGATTATTCGAGTAATATATTTGTACTTTATTATTATATCTGTATTCGAGGTCGTTGCGGACTGGCACAACGTCTGGCTGTAAAAGAGACGGGCACACGACGATTATGGGTTCGATTCTCGTTTGGAAGAATGTTCAGTTATTCGGCACACCTAGTTAAGATGTAATGCCTTAGAAATTTTAAGAAAAAATGATCGCATCTGAATTCACACGATGTGACATTTTTAGAATGAGACGCGACGTTTATGGGTTAGATTCTCACTTGGAGAAAAGTTTCTTCATTTTCCTCGCTTTGCTACAAGACAAAGCGAGGTACATCGTGAAAAGTCGACAGAGAGAAGACTTGCTTGGCTTTCTGTTTATATATACAGTATGTTAGTGGGCTAAAATAATGCCGTGTTAAATCTATACCTATTAAAGGAAACGAGCAGTTTTAATTAGAAATATTTTCCCGAGTTGAAATCGAACCTACAACCACGGAAACATGCTATTCGTAAGAGATCACGTCATCAACAATAGCAAAGAATATGTAAAATATAAAATATATTTTTTTTAGTAATGCCACTTCTAACCGTTAGCAGTCCTTCCATTATCTTATTTACTTGGTGGCGAGGTGAGAACACATGAATAATTGAGAACGCATCGCGGTACTATAACTACATGCGGTGTTTGCCTAAAGAGACGGCCAGAGGGGGGATGTGATGAACTTAACATTTAATTTATTTTTAATTTCATTGTGTATAAATATACAAAAACTATCGACCCCCTCGCGGCTTCGCCCGCTTTAACTACTAAATTATTCATATAATGTATGTTTGCAAAGCACTTAAGATAATGTGAAAATAATTAAACCCTAATGCAACCCGCATTTTCGTAGTTCCAATAAGGATTTTCCAATTGTTTTAAAATAAACACAAATAAATAACACAAACAACAGAAAACTTAAACGAAAGAAATTATAAACAAAAGACTACCTACTATTCTCTTACCCAAAAATACTTAAACGAAAGATGTAACGAACTATGTCGCGTGGAAATACATTATAATTATTGTATAACTCCAAAGTACGTGCAATGACTTCAAAATTTACTTTGCCAGTAGTAGCTCCGAACGACATCAGGGCCTTGGTTCTCTGACGGTTAATGCTGTTAGCCCTATTGGCTTTTACAGCGACACCGGTTGGGTAGGGAAGAGGGTACTCTGTCCCTGATGAAAAGCAAGCACTACGTGGCTGCCTGTGAGGAAAATTAAATAGAATGCATCGGCCGGGAATCGAACCCGGGCCGGCCGCGTGGCAGCCGAGCATTTTACCACTGAACCACCGATGCGTGTAAGGTAGGCGGGCGCGGCGGACGCAAAACGTCGCGGGGGGCGGAGGGACGAATGGCGAGTGGCGAGCCGTTTCGCAGCAAGGATTTTTTGATATTGTAACAACTTCTAAAGTACTTATTAAAATGAAAAACAGTAAAAGACAGTTTTGATCTACATTAAATGGCCAACGTAACTAATATACTTATTTATATGCTGAGAGCATTTCTCTAAAACTATTCGCAGCTTCGAAATAGTGTAAAAAGCAAATTGTATCTTCGTTTAACGTTAAAAAATAATAAAGTATTTTAAAGGATAAAGATTAATACCATTATGGAAAAATATCCCTCACATTAAAAAATATATTGAAATTATTATTTTTTAGACAGAAATATGATCACTACACGTTATCCTTAAAAGATACGAATATGCTGTCGCGGACTTTTTTGTAGATCTTATTAAGAGAAATAATACTCCAGTACATTATTTTCATGTAGTACTTACCATTAAAGCAGCGCATGCGCGAAAGTGTATCAACGGGTAGGACTTTATACACATTTATCTTATTTATGTTAACTTACATAAGAATGTACAAATAATAAACTATATATAAACCTTCCCTGAGAAATACTCGACCTAATGGTGAAAACCGCATCAAAATCCGTTGGGTGGTTTAGAAGAAGAAGAGTTAGAAAGTTCAGACAGACACGAAAAGCGACTTTGTTTTATAAGATATAGGATAGGATAATGGGGCCGTGTTGGTTGTAGATTCAAATTTCGTAAAATATTTATTTTTATAAAAATATCAATCCGTGTTCGCTTCGCCCAACTAGCCCTCACTTGCTCGATGAGAAAATTTAAATAAAATTCTTTTAAGGTCCATAATCCGATACATATTCATTCATGATATTCTTTATTTCATATTGCTATATAAAATAAATAAATTTCAAAATATATACAACTACGCGTTCAACTGTAACAAAAAAAAATATGAACAACATATTTATCTAAATATAAAAGCAATTATACCAAAATATGGAAGGAAGGGTTACCAGTGAAGCGGAAAACGCGAAGATGATGAGATCCCCGGGCAAAAACAACGAGATTAGTTCGCGACGTTATTTATATAAGGTACCTAATATATATAAACTTACTAAGAATGTGTGTTGATGCATGTCTCCATTTAAATGTAGCTAAAATTTGATTACAAAAATGTTTATAACATTTTGTATTTAAGTTTAAGTGCGGCGTTAGGTTCCGCCATATATCCGCATATTATAAGGTTCTTTCTTTATGCCTAGTAATATAATAAATTAAATAATATCTTACGTTTTAAGCAGTAGTTTAAAATGTTTAAAACGACAAGTTATTAGGTACATAGAAATTATATATTAGTAGGTACTTAGAGTAAGTAGGTACATAGAGTTGATTGGAGCATTTGATTTTAATAATAGTTAATTTTAATTTGTATTATTTTATTTTCACGGCTAATTCGTAATGTTATCGATTTTCCTATAAATTACATTATTAAAGAAAATATAAAATTGAAGAAGCTTTTCTAGATAAAGTACATACGTTTGGTAAATGCAAGGATAAAGTTTCATAAAGTTGAAGCAAGAATCACGCTAAAAGAAACTTGAGACAACGAAGTCGGAAAACCACAGGGAGCTCGCTCGCTTTGAAAACTTTGTTTTATGTAAATACTGTAATAAAATCTTGTTTCAAGAAATTATGTTTTTTTTAAGGTGGAAATATTATATCATACTAACCGCTCGCAACTTCGCTTGTGTGAACTGTAAAGTCTAGTTTTTTCGCTTACATAGCAAGAATCCCTCCTTAGCGCTCCCTATAGATCTCATACTTCCCAAGAAGATTCCACTCTTCCTATATATCAAATTTCAGCATTCTACGCCGCGTAATACTTGCTGTCTGTCACTCAGTATCGGTCGATTTTAAATAAAAATTACTTTATATGTCTTAATTATATGCGTCTTGGCGCTGTACTTAACTTACTTTATTGTAATTAAATGTGCGGTTAGTGTAGTGGGAGTTCGAATCATCCTTGAGGAAACCACAAATTGTAGCGTCTGTGTACATTCATAATAAATGTAGAGAGTAGAGTCACCTCACATTATATATATTCTGATATTATGAAGTTGTTAAGTTTGTTTGGTTAAACGCACTAATCTCAGGAACTATTAAATACCGTTTCGACACCTGCTCTTAGAGTAACCTAAGATACTTAAAATGTCTCATATGACACATATGTCAACAACTAATAGATAAATATTTCCTTTTGCGGCGAACAAAGCCGCATGTTAAAGCTGGTCTAAAAATAAATTTACTCCATTGAAATAGAATAAAATGTTTTATTGCATTCCGTTATTCCAACAATAATGTCTGCTTTAGATGCGCAATTTCCCGTTGATGTATTCAATAGGGAGGTCGCTATTGACTGAAGATCTTGACAAAAGGACTAACGTCTCGCCATATTGCTCAATAAGTTTGTTTTATAATTTTAATGTTTTTCTTATTTTATAATACACCTACATTGGTTGATATTAGGTACTTATGACCCATCGTGGCGCTGTAGGATTATATATGAATGTAAAAATTAAAATAGTATGCATAAATAGAGTGAATAATGTTTTATGTCGTTACATAAAACGAGACTAGAGCGGCGTTAAGTTACGCCAATTAAGACGCAGTGCCCCCATGAATTCAGTAGAAAGTAGGAACGGATGTAACTTAATGGAAACGAAGTTTTAACACTGAGTTACCAGGTTCCCTCTGCCTACAGAAAAAAAAGGGCATTTCGACAACACAGAATACTATTCATAATTCTTGTGTTTTCCACCACGCAAATACTGAAATGTGCACTTCAAAGGGTAAATTCCGCTTGAAACTGCATTATTTCCGCATTTCTATGAAAAACTTCAAAGAATTAACAACGCTCCATAGCGTTTACATTCATTTTTTACTTTATTATGAAAATATTGAACAAAAAAATTCTGCAATAAACTTCTTTAAGCGTTGAGTTGTAATGCTACGTGTTGGTTTTGTTATTCCTAGTCATTGTTATATTTGACCTTAGCAATTATAAGATTTTTTTAGAAATAAAACTAAATTACATCATTTCTTTCACAATTGACTTTTAAATATCGACGTTGTTATTTTTTTCTCTTAGCTTTATCTACCACTTTCTCTCCTCTCCATACAAAAAGACAGATGAAACGTAGTGATGGACACCAAAGGGATCCCTGAATCCAAAGGGATCCCTGAGGCCTATATTGAGATTATCAGAGGCATGTACCACGATTCCGCTTCTATGGTTAGGAATGCTGTTGGCGACACTAGACCCTTCCCGATTACAGTGGGGGTTCACCAGGGCTCGGCTCTTAGTCCGTTCTTGTTCAACGCTGGAGCGTAAAGTGAACCTCTGGAAGGATACGCTTGAGAATGGCGGCCTTAAACTAAATGTGTCGAAGACAGAGTACATGGCCTGCGGGAGCCGAGACTCGAGCACCATCCTTATAGGTCCTGAGCCAGCCGTTAAGTCGGAGAAGTTCTGGTACCTTGGATCCGTTATGCACGAGTCTGGAGGCATCGACCACGATGTCCATGGCCGGATAAACGCTGCCTGGGCCAAATGGCGGGAGGTCACTGGTGTGGTCTGCGACCGCAGAATACCGCCCAAGCTCAAGGGGCTGATATACAAGAGCATCGTCCGACCGGTTCTTTTATACGGCAGCGAATGTTGGCCAGCACTATCTCGGCACACTCAGGAGCTTCACGTCACGGAAATGAAGATGCTGAGGTGGATGTGCGGCGTAACGCGGTCTGACCGCATACGCAACACATTCATTCGAGGTAGTCTTGGGGTCCGTGACGTAGCGGATAAGCTCCAAGAGCGTCGCTTGAGATGGTTTGGCCACGTTACGCGCCGGCCTAAGAACTATGTCGGACGCAAGTGCCTTGCTATACTAGTTCCTGGGGCGCGACCTCCTGGACGCCCAAGGAAGCGCTGGTTGGATGTCGTGATGCAGGACATGAGAGCCAATGGTCTAACCACCGAGGACGCAAAAGATCGTGCAAAGTGGAGTAGGTTAAGTAGGAAGGCAGACCCTGGTAATAGCCGGGATTAATGCCAGGAAGAAGAAGAAGAAGGACACCATGTAAAATGGTCATGGAGAATATTTAGTATTCGTAGTAGACAGAGTAAGCTTAGTGCTATGACACTCCGTTCACTATTTTCTACCGAATTTTTGGAAGCATTGCGTGTTGAGTGGCGAATTTCAACCAGAGCGAAGAAATAAAAATATTTAATTTCCTCAACCGGAAATCGTACCCAAAAGCTGTCGCATTCACACGCTTGTACTCTGCGCTACGAATGGCCCCAACTAATATTAGATTAAGTAATAATTATATACACAAATTACTATGATGATATTATAAATGAACACAATTTTCCTTATAAATATATATACAATAGTAGTATCTGTATATCTGTACTGTAGCTAACACGGAAGACGCCGCGCCGACACTCTCTTCCGTTCTCTTGGAATGAAAAATTGTTTATTCGTTTATTTCCTTGAAATGTGCTCAATCCCGAGACTTTTATAAAGAAATGTCATTGTCTTAATAAAACATAGCAAACCGGCACGGCTTAGAGTTAAATGCCTTTTCATCATTTTATTATTATTACAATTTTTATTTGTTGTAAGTGTAACATTGCCTTTGAATTAGTTTAAATTTTTCCTAAGCGCGGCGTTGAGTTGAGCAATGCTTCCAGAATTCGGCGGAAAGTGGGGAACGGATTGTCTTAATATTAGGTTCCCTCTGACTACCCTGCTGTGTGCGGGATACACACGCGTGAAGAAGATTTAATATACACCAATACATCGTTCCAAAGAAATAACTATGTTATTTATATTGTACATCTATTACATATATTTAATAACAGTATGCAATAACAAGTATATAAAATAAATTCAAGCTTTTGCATACAAAAATTTGGTACACTCAAAATGTTCCTCCTAACAGCTTAACTTTGTCTCAAAGTGAACATTCGTATACAGGGTGAACTGTCTCACAACATTGCTTCAACAGATTTACAGCCGCCGCAGAATATTGGATCCAATTTATTCAATTCGAAGCTATTGAGAACAAAATTTTCCTATATATTATGTGTGTTATACAGGATGTATTAGTGTATTTGTTAGTGCAGTTCCTCTATAAATGCATAATGACTTCATAATAATTGAAGGAGTTTTATTTATATTTCATGTTTTAACGAGGGTTTAAGTTTTTGATAGAAGTTAGGAGGCATCCCTTTATTGAGTCGTGATGATGATAGCATCTGATTGTAAAGACGGTAGTAGGTTCAACGCCCACTCGGAAGAATTAAATATTTAATATTTTCATTTCCTCGCTTTGGATAAGAAGCCCGGTTGAATTCCGCTACCTAAATCACGCAATGTTTTGTTTTATTTTTAACCGAATTCTGTAAGAAAAGGAGGTTATCAATTCGATTGTATTTTTTTTTTATGTTTGTTACCTTATAACTTTTAACTGGGTGAACCGATTTTGATATAATTTTTTTTATTTGAAAGGTATAGCTTCCCGAATGGTCCCATTTTTTGGTCCATGTCTGACAATGGTATCCATGAGAAAATCACATAAGTCTTAAATTTGCATTAGGCATGTGCGCGACAAATAGCCGAATAACTCAATGTCGCGCCAACCGATTTTGATGATTCTTTTTTTATTTGAAAGGATACACTTCAAGGATAATTTGGTGAAAGTTTGTTTAGGTTCCGATTATGGAATCCGGGGAAATTTGAGAAAGTTTGTTTTTTTTGGTAAAAAATTGATTATACTGTAATAGTTACAAGCAAAAACTTTTTAAATTGATGTCAGAGGTGAGATTACTGATGGTGGCATTTCTTTTTAACCAACCTCAAAAAAGAGGATGTTCTCATTTTCAACCAACTTCAAAAAAGGGAGATTCTTCATTCGCCCGAATACATTTTATGTATTTTCTTGTCAATATACCAAAATGTAACTTTGCACAAAAATAATACCTAATTAAATAAAGTTTTACTTAGGACAACCACAACCACTCGTTGACAACCACTACCACCACCATCACCGCTCGTTTAAGAAGCATCATTTAAAGATCTACCCATCACTTAAAATCATAAAATAAATTAATTTTTAACATAAGGAAAAACCGACTTTTAACAACGAACTAAAAAGAGAAAAATAATAATTTTACTAAGATTTTATAATTTTGAAGTCGGTGTCAAGCTAATGCTACAACACCTTTACTACAATATCTAATTACTAAGCCTGTTTGTTTTACTTGGCACCGACTTCAAAATTATTAAATCTTTATATAATTATTATTTTTCACTTTTTAGTTCCTTGATAGAAGTCGGTTTTTCTTTTTGTTAAAAATTAGTTTATTTAATAATTTTATAGTGTAAGTACTATTCAACATTGTAAAGAAATAACAATAAAACACTAACCAATATTATAATAATTTCTCCGTATTAATAGTTTTTCTATTAATTCTTCAGTTTATTATCAATAGTAAAGAAAAATGTATATATTTTTATAGATTGATTATCTAGATTGATTATCTCTAATAATGAATCGAAACGCCCAAACTATCAGCAAGCAAGCTGGCTGTCTCCGCCAAGCTTTGCGCCGGAAATGGCAATAATTTCCCGAATCTCCACTTCGGAAATTGTAGCAAATGCACTGAAACGACTTAATCTGAAAATTTTAAAGTAAAGTGCTTGTAATTTCGATTTCCTTATTTAAAGGCGGATAGGATATGTTATACTAATTTGTTCTTTTAATATATATATTGTAATGTGAAATAGAAGAAATCGAACTCTTAACTTCGATTTTCACCGGAATAAGATATTTAAAAATTTTATTTCTTCCGGCGCTGGGGCACATGGGTGTGACTGTACCAAGGCAAATTCCCGGCGTTGACTTCCGCCACTCAACGCGTAAGGCCTCAAAAATTTTCCAGTACCACCATCTATCTTTTATCTATTTAAATTAGAGCCCAGATTTCATAATATCTATTTAAATTAGAGCCCAGTCGTGGTGCAGGTTCAATTTCTCTTATTTTTACATACCAACTCATATGAAAACACGATTGATTCTATTCTTAACGAAGTACAGTGTATTGAATGTAAATTATACAAGTTTTCACGCGTCGTGGGTGGACACATGCGCTATGCTCACTCTGTGTGGCTCGGATAGACAAGCTCGAATGCTCCTCGACTGTCATCGCCCCACTTAAGATGCCTTCGGCCTGCATTATTATTTAGATTTTATATCACGCATACTTTCTTTTTATGTTAATTCAATGCATTACTTTGTTGAAAATTATACAATTGTATTTTTCACTTTATTTTCACTTGCAACAACAGATGTAGAAACTTGTTTCTAACGATATGAATTAAATTTTTATTTATACGTTTTCTAAAAGAATATTTTTCTTTTCTAAATTAAAACAATTATATTATTACTTATCCATATGTTAAAAGTTTATTGTTTTTTATGCAGCTTTTAAAACAACTATAGTAGTAATTTCATTATTTTTAAACGGTTTATGGAAAATGAAAAAAATCGCATGTTAAGTATTATTATAAATGAGGTCAATTATTTCAAGTCCTTGAAAAATTAATCTATTTAGTTGGAAATATAATCTACTTAGCAGTTCTAATGAAGTCATATAATAATCAATTGCCCTTTGTTCCGCTAAGAAAAGAATTCCTAAAGCGGATTGGTGTAATGTAATGCTATTATGAAGACAAGATCTAGTTTTAGGCTTACCATTTGAGACCTATTTTTTTCAGCTTTACGCTGTATCTGCTCACGGCAAGATTAAGAGAGAAAGAGGTAACTTAGTATTAAGACACTGCGGTCCCCATTTTCCGCCGGATTCTCCGAAACTCATCGCTGCGCTTTGCCTCGTCACCAGAGAGAGAGGGTAGAAATAAAAAGTTCCTCTCGGAAATTTCCTCTCGGAGGAAAGAGAAAAAAACACGGCATCGAATTCGGACATTTAACATGCAAGGTTGCGAGATTTGGAAGGTGCCGCCTAAACACAATCACTGAGATTCTCTCTGCCAATCTTCTCTTGAGTTTCTTGTCGGCTCTTCTCAGCAGAACTGCCTTCCGAACCGGTGGGAGCTTTTTGTTCATATGTTCATTCGACAATTCAAAAGTGCTTATAATAAGTTTATTTGAATAAAGAATATTTTGAATTTGTATCCTGTTATGCGAGATACAGTGTGAACTTAAAAAAAGTGTTAATAAGTTTTTTGTTATTCAACACAAAATAAAAGCACATACTAACCTAAAATCTTTCTTTATACAACCAAAGTGAAATATTACAACACATTTTCTTTACCATCAGAAATGAGCCAACTTTACATTTATTGGCTTTGTCGTCAAAGAGATTGAAAAACTCGACAACGTAATGCCAATCTTGTTGTTTAATTAACAATTTCTTCGTGGTACAGAGAAAGAAACAAGGGTGTGACTCTATAGTTGTGAGTTCGATCCTTACTCGGGGAAATGAATTATTATTTATTAATATAATCTTTTCTTCGCTCTGGCACCAAGGCAAAAACCTGACGTTGAGTTCCAAAACTCACCATAAAATGCCTCGAAATACTGAATTACTTAATACACTCATATACTTAAATTTACTTGTAATCGGTTAACAACGTAAATACATAAAAAATATTACCCTAATATACAGTATTAAGATTGTGTCGAAATAATTTCAAGATTTATGAAAGTTTCTACTCTGTTGAATATAATTTTAATATAAAGTTTATTATAGAATACATACTCTTGGTATACAACAATTACTATTTTAAAGACAACTATTGTTCTTGAATAAGTTAACAGACGGTCGTTTCAAAGTGGTGCGAGCTTCGAACTCAACGTCTCACGTCTGTTTTACTATGTTAAATATACATTTTTAACAATTTAACAAATAATTATTTTTAATTTCACATTTCATTTTTTCGGTTTTCTTTCGATCGCTAAACGCCTTCAGCAAACCTCTTTATCGTTCTCATACTTTATAGGTGACCTTCCAGGCAATAAGCCATTTTAATTTGGTCCATTTATGATAGTGTCCATGAGAAAACTACATAAGTCTTAAATTTGCATTAAGTATTTGCGCGATAAATGAACGAATAACTCAATATCACGCCAACCAATTCTATGATTCTTTTTTTATTGGAAAAAATACACTTCGAGGGTGGTTTCATGAATGTTTGGTTAGATTCTGATTATGAGATCCGGTGGAAGTCGTTTTTTTTTTGTTAAAATTTCGTAATTATACCTTTTAAGTAGAACTCTTTTATGGCCTTTTTCATATAAATCTGAAGACATTTCAAGTACAATGAAGTAAGTAAGAAATTATATAGCAAAGTAAATTAATTTAGATAGACATAATATAAAATCCCCAGGCGCGCCTTCGTCCTTCTGCTGTCTGCCAACATCCCACACTGAGAGTTGATCCTGAAATCAGTATTGATTCAGTCTATTTATACTCATAATATCCTGAAAGGATTACATAAAAGAGCTACTCTTGATATTAATGCTTTTCTAGTTTCGTTTTATTTATTTTCATTTACGTGAAGTGGACTTTTGACTCACTTTGTTGATATAAAATACATTTTTAGAAGAAAGGACCGTAAAAGTTTCAAGATAAATCTATCCTAAGCTTCTATGGATTTTATTATGTTATCCATCTTCAGCTGATGCATAAATAAGCGTTCATGTTTTAGATACATGCATATCGAAATTTTCCTAAATAATTATTTCAATTTTTTTTCATACTTTGCCCAGCAATACTGCAGAGGAGACAAAGAAAACAGTGGCGGAACCCAAAGCCGCACTTTATGTTATCATTATATACTAATTAAAATAATAATTTCCCCCGAGAAGGGCTTGCAAAACTATCATTTTAACAGTCAACTCTGCGGCCCGACGGTTCATTTTAATATTTTTTTAAGCTTCACAATGTATCCCGTAAACAATTATAAGCAGGATAGGCAGAGACAGAAACCAAGGAACCTAGTGTTAAGACATTCCCTTCGCGCCTTGCTGCGAGAGCGATGAAATGAAAATATTAAAGATTTCATTCTCCCAGTGGGTATCGAACACACAACTATCACGTTTACAGTCGCATGCTTTTACCCCTGCGCCACGCCGGCCACATATAATATTTGTTACATATTTTAACCCTTATCTTCATTTTGCATAGTATACTATACATACAACTTTATAAAAATATATGATAGCTATAAAATAAATTTTAACTTAGTTTTATTAAACATATGACATTACTAGACATTTATTTATACTTCAAAAATAAAAATAGTAGTTTATCTATTATAGTTTTAAAAAAATTGTCAATAATAACCGTCGAGACGCGCTGCTCAGATTTATCTAAGGTAAGTTTTATTTTT